>JAECUM010030403.1:0-37386 GCA_016617855.1 Megalonaias nervosa
ATATATATTCCTGGCTGAGCAGCAAAATGAAACTACATATTATATGCTCCAAGTATGAAAATGGTTATTTGAAACCTTTCAGTTCGAGTGAATAGTTTCTTTGGATGTCCTGTAGAAGAGATCTTTTGCCGAGAAAACCTGAATCTTCCAACACGTTGTCTGATCCGAAATCATTATCCGATGGGCTCAGATAGTAACTACGGTCTCCAATTCGTATGTGTCCGTTCTAAAACATAATAATTGTATTTGCTTATTACCAAAGAGGCTAATCAGATTGGGTTTCTCCTGTCTCTATTAATCCATTAAACGATTAATATCTTTTCTTTTTAAACATTGGTGGTGTAGGTATTACAAGTAGAGAAAACAAGAATACCAATTATATAGCTGCTCAAGTTATATCTATACCAATGAAATGTATTTGTATGAGAACCTACTACTTCGAGGTGCCCGGAGCCTGAGTGGTCTAAACCACTCGCCTTTACTGATCACTGCCATCTACCCGCTGTTTGCGTCTGACCGAGTCACGGACTCAGCTAATACACGTATGTGTGAAAGTCTATCAGTATCATTAAAATGTATAGGAAAGACACTAGATATAACGTACGGATTACTTATCTACTTCAGATGTGTGTTTATAAGACACTTTACTATATGTATTCTTTCTAAACCCCTCTTTATACCTAAAGAGGTTTGAAGGGATAGGTGTTAAATTGCTTTGAAAAATAACGTGCTGGATATAAACGGATTGACTAGTGGAGAAAATGATTAATCGAAGGGGTGAAATACTGTCTATAAAGGTGGCTGAAATCCTAACAGAGCAGACACAGGTTGACATTAAACTGAATTCTAAGGTACTACAAAGCAATATCTAAATTACTGTCCATAACGGAACCAGTTCATAACGTTTTTCATATAACTTAATCATTGCCATAGGTTATACCTATAACTGAATCAAAACCTACGATTGTGCCTATAACTGAATTAATATCTGAGGTTGTTCCTATAGCTGCACACAATTGAGCCAATACCGACATGTTGCATATTATCCATACCGGAACCAAAGATTTTGCCAAATAGTTAACCAAATTATTAAAATACAGAAAGATCAAGTCTATAAATTTTAAGAAATAAGTAATGGTAAGCAATATAGGCAAAATAAGAAAAAGGCTGTGAAAATGGTAATAATTGTTATAATTGTCATAATATTATTGATAATTAGAAATCCTCTAGCTCTGCTAAAAATGCTAAATCTAACTCTAAATATTTTTACGGCTCCATGGTCACAAACTAATTAACAGATAGAAGCAAAAGCAACAAATTTTGTCAAATATAACAAACAACCTACGGTATTATGAAGTGAATCCAAACAAATCCTTATAAATTTCTATGAATATCCAAAGGAATGAAAAGTGCCTTATAAATTTCAAAACTGGAAATGTACTTGTATGCCAAGAATGCTGTTGTTGTCAAGATAGCGTTGTCCAGAACTCCTTCGAATAATTCACAACAGTTCCAGAATAATAGTATAGTCCAAATAATGAGCACTTTCTATTTCCACTAAACATTCCAAACAAATGTTTTCCTCTCGAATAATATATACGTACAACATAAATCACGTCTGCAGACTTACAACAGGAACACAAGAAATAAGAATGGCTCCAAAATAGGATTGAACCAAATTGCTCAGTTCATTCCTTATATACTCCTTTTACTGCTTCACAATATAACCCCACGTGACAGATCATACTACTCGTTTTATTGCGAAACACCTATTCATGTGACCTTGCCCAACAATTGAAAAATTACTTAATGTTTCTAGAACCGTCTAAACCCCATCCACCAATGAGAAATTAAGCCAAAGTCATCATTAAGATTGATTATTAGTACTTCTCAACACATACATAAGCATATATTTATAAATCCCATGTGATTTTTACTCTCGTAGCAGAATCTAACTGAAAAATATTATGTACAATTTATAACCATCTATAAAATTTACAAAAAATTAAATAAGATCATATACAGAACAAACAAAATTATATATATACATAACACTAAAATGACCTTGATTATGATTTTGATGAAACATGTGGAAGTCCTTTATAATGGAAAATGATAACCAAGAATATGCTGAACCTACTATTAAGGACACAAAATAACTGTCTTAGCTGTGATAATTGTGTCCTACCACGAAACTATGAGGTCGAGTATAAAGGGTATATATGACCTATTGAAAACGAGTGTATTATGTCATTATAATTGTACTTATATAAATTTGTATAGTTTTGACATAAATATATTATCTCATTTGCTTCAAATGCTAATACGACATGTGACAAGTGCAATATATTGATAACATCGTTTAAAAATAATGATAGTTGCATATCATTTTCCAAATATCATATATTTTTCTCGTATCAGTCTCATACCTTTCTGATACCTGTCTGATATGTCCTTACCTATAGAGTATACAAATGTATCTGGATAGTATTTGGAAAACAAGATTCCTAAATGGATACTAGATGCATACAATTATCAAAATGCTGCTAATAATACAGTCTAATCCACCTGTTAATCCCGGGATTACCGAAATAATCCAGACGTATAAACATACCATTCATAGCAGGTAGTAGTAATTATTGCAGTAAAGACCAAGGTTTTAAAAAGGTTGGTTTAGCGGTAGTTTTGCGGATGAAATGTTCATTTAGAAACACTTGTACAGTTGTTTGTGTCCACTTGGTACTGGTGCTGGTGGTTGTGTAGTATCTTTCCTTGGTGCTATTACTATTAGCAGTGTACTATATTACCTTGGTGACGGTACTAATGACTTTGTAATGTGCTTCTTACTGCTGATCTTTATGGTTGCGTAATGTGTTTTATAGGAACCGGGACAGCCATAAAGTTTATAATTTAGTAAACATATTGATTACAACATCACATGGTCTTTTAACATTTGCGTCATGCCCTTATTATCCATCCAATTATAAATAACACAACGTATTTTTATCTTAAAATGATTATTGATATCGTGGTACGAGTAACATAAATCTAAGCAATTATAGTTTTGTTTTAATTAATGAATTATACTGTTTAATTTTGTTAATGTACTTTCTAAAAACTATAATATTATCCAAACAATTATATTCAGTACCATGTGTTCATTTTCCAGACAGAAATATAATCTTTGGGAGTAGAAACAGGCATGATATCGTCATTAGTTTCTTTCGTGGTTTTGATCAGAGTTTTTTCCAACATAGCACGTTACGCATTATTGATGGTACATATAATAATTTCTGCATCAATAGAAAATAAGGCCTAAATAAAATATGTATTGGCAGGTTTGTTTTCCCTCACCTGGGCTTCCAACAATTTGATAATGATAGTCTGGAATTAAAAATATTAATTTTTTTATAATTGTCAGGGGCCAAATTTATTAAGTACATTATCTAAACTTATTGGCGAGGTGCATATAAAGAAACAACACAATGTCGTACCTGTTTTATATAGAAGAGCTAACAATACCGCAGAGGTTTTGAACGGCATGATACTGTTAGTTTAAAGACATTATTATGTTCTCATTTTACATTACTAACATTATATAACATATGATATAGATGACTTTTGATAAAAATCAACTTCACTACATTTAGATTACGCCAGACTGCAGTTATCGTTGCCACTGACAAAACCAGAAGCTCGCCGTCAGACAAAACTGTTGCATGCACCGATTTTGCCCCGTATTCTGACTGGTATCACACAAAATGTATCATATTAGAACATTGTAGGATAATAATAACTAATTAAATTATTGAACATAAGCAATGCGGATTCAAAGAACCTGCAGTCAAATAACTAAAATTATCTGTCAGTCTGGAAACTTTAAGGTACCTCAGCGTCTCATAATAAGAAGAAAACGTTAAAAAACTAACATTAGCAAGATACATATAACACAATATTGTTGCTTATTATAAAGCTAGCACCACACAATTCTAGTCAAGACAAACAAGAACAAATCAAGAAACAAATCACAAACTTCGAAAATAAAAGATGTTGAAAACATAAAAGCAACCGATAATAATAGTCGACAGTAAAGTGGGTATTTTATATACAGAACCAAAATCAGGAGAGAGATTGGATATAGACTCTGACTCAGATGCTGGTGCTAAGTTAACAATTTTAGCAAAGATAAAACTAGTATATCTTTCTTGATTGCGGAAAAAATTTTCTGGTGCTTGCCTTGTAGTTTAGAAAAATACCACAGTGGAAGATCCCCACCATCTTTATCTTCTTTAATATATGCTCCACAAACCCAGCATCGCTTGCGTCAAAATATACTTGAGAAAAAAAAATAATTGAATGAAATAAGGAGCAAAAGAACTTGTACACCTTAAGATTGGCCTTTAATTTGTCAAATCATTCCTTAGATTTGTGAGATCAATGACATTTGGATTTTGTACCCAACAAATTTGTCAGGGGGTCTGCAATTATGGAGAACGTGAACAAACTTTCCAATAATATCCAGCCTTAATCAAAAATCGCATCAGTTGCACTTTTACTAATAGACACTGGGAATTCAGAGATTGCATTGATCTTAACTCATGTTTAACGTAATCGTGTCACACAATATGTCAAAAGAATGTGGCACCAGCAATGTAAAACTCATTTTTACTGAACTTGTCAGATTTGCATCATTAAGTCTATTAAAATATTTCCGAATGGATTCCAATTGATATATTAAGGCTTTATTCTAGATGATGACGTCTCGATGTGTACGTCACAATTATCTATAAAAGATGATATAATGTTCATTAAACGCTGGAATGTTGACAGAATGTTTCATACTAATCGGCATCACCTTATATTGATAACATCCATCCCAAGTTGCGAATGCCGAATTGTTTTTTTTTTTTTCTTTTGCTCCTTCATTAAGTGGGATCTGCCAGAATAGCAGCAGAGGAGGTGAAAAGACCACTTGTCTGAATCGTCATCTGTCTAAAAAATAAGGTTCCTACGAAGGCTGAAAAAAATGTCGATAACGCTAAACCAAAGCTTCTAACTGACCATGAGATTTTCTCTAATTGGGTTAGCTTATCTCGTTACTTCATCTCCGACTCTTTGTTTTGTGTTTCGTTTACTCGCCGGGTCACTCAATATTGGTCGTTCACCTCCTCTGCTGCTGTAAATTAAACAGCCATTATAAATATTATCAATAATGATTGGAGAACCACACTCAGCTAGATTAGCTCGAGAGCGATTAGAGGCAATTAAAAAATATTTACCTGTTCGTGATTCTGTAAGCAACAACTACAATCACGTCAGGAATCTCAAGTTGAATTTGCAGAGGATACAAAACAATTATTTAAACCTATTACAGAAACCACTAAAGGTCTTCTTCCTGCTTTAGAAAAAACTGCTGAAGCAACTGGAAAAATAGCAGAAAGAACAAAACAGACAAAAAGGATTTTACGGGGACTTCCAGCTGATATAGCTGCTGCTGTTCAACCTGAAGGCGCTGAAGCACCAGGCCCTAAACAAAAAAGTCTTGCAGTAGGTAATGCTGAACTGTTAAATAAATTTAATGAAGATACTGTTAAAGTAATTAAGAATAACATTAAAGACCTACAACAATTAGCTCTGTTTGCTGTGGATGGTTTTGGTCAAAGAAAAAAATTAATGAAACCTGAACACGCTAATGATATTAAAACTCGTGAACAATGGCAAAAATCATTATATCGTATACTTTATGATGTTGAAAAAGTTAAAACTAATGATCCATTATATCAAGATTATGTTAATGAAATTGATGATTTAATCCAATCAAGAAGACAAGAGAGAACACAAAGTGAAGAACAGAAAAGACAAGAAAGACAAGAAAGAATAAAAGCAAAACAGGAAGAAGCAGCAAGACCAAAACGAAAATATACAAAAAGAGCACAACCAGCTCCTCAAACAACATTGGATTTACCACCACCATTATCACCGTCACCACCAAGTAGAGAAATGACTCCTATACCGCCAGAAAAACCAATTACACCTATTAGTAAACTACGAGGAAGATATGAAGAATTATCTAGAAAACCATCGTTTCGAGATGTTGTATTTAAACGAGATATATTGAAAGAATCACAAAGAAAACCTTACCCATTTCCAATTCCGTATTCAGAAGAACATATGAGGGAAATAGAAAAAACAAAAGAAAATTTAAGAGAGTATGAAAGGTTAAAAAAAGAAGTAGAAAAACAAGAAGAATATTGGCCGTCAGACACCTCTTCTGGCAGCGCAACTGGAAGTGGCCTTACTAATCAAGGAAGCGGCCTTATTAATTGTCCAAACAGCGTTCTCTCCGATGTTGAACGACTAGAAATTCTAATTGGAGGAAAACGAGCTGGTAATAATTCCCCAGAAATAATTAATGAAGCAGCTGATATTTGTAAACGATTATTTACAGGCGGTATCATGGATATTAATGTGTATCGGTCTCTCATTAATGAAATCGCCGATGACTACCACAGTGATTAAGTATATAATTAGATACAATGACTATAATAAGATGATCATACATAATACTCAACGTGGACCGACCATGGTCAGGGTAATAAATTCACGATTACCAGTATACAAAACGACCTACGGAGATGGATTAGGTGATGTTGTTCAGGGTCTATTTAGAAGGATAGCCCCAAAAGCAATACCGATTGCAAAGCAACTGGGAATGAAAGCTATTGATATTGTTCGTGAAAAAGGTATTGGTGCTGTTGGTGATGTTGCTAGTAAAGCATTTTCAGCAATCAAAGATAGACTAGCACGATTAATACGACGAAAACCTCAGCCACCAGTGAAACTGGCTAGTACTGAAACAATGCCTGCAAATATTAGTAAAATAATAAATCAAGCTGCTAATCAAAAACTAGCAGAGTTGGCTGATGTACCATTATCAGAAAAAGAAAACAATATAACCGCTAGTCTGATAGCAGGAAGTGGTTTCACTTCCCGAAGTGGTCTTCGTGTTAGACAATAATAAATATAATAAAGAAGTTCAAACGTATATCTGATCCCGCATTTGACATGGACGCACCAGTTCTTAAAGGTGAGTCTGTGCGTGATTATCAATGTTACTCTTATGATGCACGAATTCCAGATCAGCGTGGACGAATTGAACTTCAAGTTCAAGATACAAGTAGGTATTTCCTATCTGCTGAAGCATATATTGAAGTAGAAGGTAGACTTTTACAAGCAGATAATACAGGTTATGGAATTGGTGATCGATTTGGTTTGTTAATAACGGTATTATGGCATTATTCGATAGCGCTACGTACATGATTGATGGAAAAAAATATTGAATCAATTCAAAAAGATGTTGATGTTGCAACAACAATACTTGGTCTGGCTAGATACGGCGACGATTATTCAAGATCGGCTGGTCCATCAATGATGCTTGAGAAGGACACAACCGATCAGCCCGAACATAGGAATGTAACATTAAATGCAGCTGGGGACGCGGTTGTATCAATGAATGAAAATTTCAGCTTGGGATTCACGTCGCGTCGAGCAATGCTTGGCGAAGATGAAAGGTTTTCATGTGCGATTCCACTTTCACACATTTTTGGATTTTGTAGAACTGTTAGAAAAGTCATTTTCGGAGCTAAGCATACAGTTGTACTTGTACGAAAAGCAACCGACAATGATGCAATATGGCGACCCACCGGTGTTGATGTTGGTAAAGTATCACTGACAAAACTTTAATTGTGGATGCCAGTAATGACTCCATCAATATCTGAAGAAGATCGGTTACTTGCTTTCATGGGCAGCGGCGGTAAATCGATGTTATCATGGTTAACAATGACCACAGATGCTATCCAGAGTAATATTAATGGTTTATTCACATGGCAAATAGCTTCTTAGCAAAGAATAGCCGCACCACGACATATATTTATTGCATTTCAAGATGTTGCACGGGTAAATGATCAAACGCGTAGTATTATGATATTTGACAATCTTGGTGTTTCTGAGGTTTCGTTAAGAATAAATGGACATCAAGAACCATCCAAGGATATTTTATTAAGTTTTCAACAAAACAGTGTTGCACGTGCATATCATCGTCTTATGTCGTTCATGGGACGTGATCAAAATGTTGATACTGGTTTACAAATATCACAGCGAGATTTTACAACGCTGTATCCGATTTATTACTTTCCGCTGGAGCATTTAGATTTGTTTAGACAATCTGTTGTTGACATACATTTTCGAGCTCGTGTGACAAGAGGAGCTATTGCTAATTACAGAGCAATCGCTGTTATATTCAGCGATAAATCAATGTTACTTGAAGGTGTTGTTGGTCGCATGAGAGTCGTTGATGCTTCAGTAGAAAACATGTAATTAGATCGCTCATAATATTATAATGTCATATAATCACGTTAAGGTCAGTCTGACTCCTGGTCAGATTAAAAGGCTACAATCAGCATCAAAAAATAACTGTGGAATGAAAATATCGCTAAAAAGAGAACAAATGAGTGGTGCAAATAAATTATCGTTGACCGAGCGTCAGTTCAGAAACTTCAGTGAAGCCAAAAAATCAAATAAAGGTATAAAACTTAATCTTTCTACGGGCGCCATCGAAGATATTGTTAACTCTGGCGGAATTTTTCCACTTCTTGCAGCTATACCAGCATTAATAGCCGCTGCAGCCCCAGCTGTTGCAAAGGCAGCTGCATTAGGCGCTGTTTAAACCGCTGCTGGAATGGCATTAAAGAAAGCAACGGGTCAGGGAATAAAAACCTCCAACAAAAAGGGAAGGGGTCTAAGATTGCCAGGGACCCCATATTCATGGTACGGAAAGGGTCTAAGACTTCCCAGGACAGTTCATTGATTTTGCCCATGTCCAGTTTTGATTTACTTGATGCTGCTAAAAAATTAAAAATAAAAAAAACATACTTCAGAGATGTTTTTATGCGTGATCAATTACCAAAAAAACCAAACAATATTGAAACTGATATTATTAATCTCGATAAAAACTCTGGTCGTGGCACTCATTGAGTTGGATATGCAATTGATCCACGTGGAATTATTTATTTTGATTCATATGGACTATCACCACCAAAAGAATTTGTAAAATATGTTAGCAGCATGCAAAGTACTCCAATCTGGTATTCAACGCTACCAACACAAACATTTACTGATCCGCCAATATGTGGTCGTCAAGTGCTCGCTGTACTTGATGCTGTATCAAAATCAACAACGCCTCCTCATAAAGTCGTGCATGAATATACTACGTTGTCACATTTAAACAGACATTAGTAAATATAATGGTAGATATTTACGGAAGATCTTCTCGTGGTAAAGCCCAACAGCAAGGCGATTTATCTAAATATGCAACTCTTGACCAGCTCAGAAATTAAATCGATGATTTATTAAACATTACAAGTGTGGATCAAAATGAAGTCGTTGTTTTTCAGGATAAACAAGGACGATTAAAGACAAGTAATATACAACTGCCGGATGTACTTATACGGATTCCTACTGCGGTTGTTGATAATATCGTTACTTTTACTGATCAAGGTAAAATACAAGATTCCGGTAAGTCAGTCAACGATTATATTAAGAAAGCTGGTGATTTATTCACGGGTGCCATTATCATGAATCGAAAGAAAATTATAGACCTTAGAAATCCAGCCGCAGATACAGACGCCGCAACAAAAAAAAAAAAATATGTCGATGATCAAGAATCTAAGTAATTATTAGCAAACGGTGGTATAATGCGTGCATTTCTCAACATGAGCAATAATGGTGTTAATAATCTTAGAACACCAGAATTAGATTTTGATGCTGCAACGAAGACAAATGTAGACGATAAGGAAATTCCTATGACAACATCGTTAAAAACAATCAATGACGAAATCACTACACTCAATGCTAGTTTTTCTAGACATGTACAAACGTTTTAATATTTTCGTAGAAACATAAACAAATCTGTACATGAATGTTTGGTGATCCACCAACCGTTGATATCAAACTCGCCGACGTTAACACGAAACTCAACGACATTGTCAGTGGAATGCCTAATATTGTTCAAAACACTAATTTGATTAAAATTCCACATAAACAAATTAATAATATCGTGTACACAGTAGCATCAGGATCATCAACATGGACACCACAAAATAACACTCTCGAACATAACGCAGAAGTAACTGGGTTATACAGGCTGTCCATGTATGGTTTGGAAATTACTGCGGCCACTTCATCATCACCGAATGTATATCATAATCCTCTACTGGTGATGCTAAATAAGAATACCAAAGAAATATTTACGTTGACATCAACGGAAATAACCCCGAGACGTTACTGGTGGTGTCTGGAATTCGTAGCTGAAACTCCTCAATTAATTACTTAACGTCATTAAGTATAATGAATCAAACCTTAGTGACAGAGTCACTAGTGACGGAGTCACTTATCGACGTTCAACGTCACAGATACAATCAAATATGTAAGTGTCAGATTGAACTAAAAATATTATCGACGATTATACAGTAAAAGTAAAAAAATGTAGCAGACGTATGGTTGTCATTGATATAATTGTTTACTCAGTTTCTGCTATTGTTGCTGCGGCCGGATTATTATTATCATCAATAACAATGACAGCGCCTGCAGTTGTAACAATTATCGCTTCAACTTCAACGACTATCGCAGGCATTCTCAGTATTATCGCTAAGAAGATATCTTCATGTACAAATACTAAATTACACGAGTATATAATGAAATTACATACAGCAACAACAGCTTATTCTAAATTATCGTCATATATTTCGTTGTACCTCAGCGATGGTAAAATATCTGATGAGGAGTTCGCAACGATAATAAAAGCCTACGATGAAGCTTTCAGAATCAGTAGCGATTCTAGCGACAAAGTCACTCACAACAGCCAAGGCGACAAAATGGAGAATTAAATAATAACAATAATAATAATGTCAACGTCCTTGATTGAGTCAAGAGAATTACTTCGACAGATCGTCACTAATACAGCACCGTCAAAAACTATTATGATATCATTAAGTTCGACCAATCCTGAGTTTAGCGTTAACTTTCCAACCGCAATTCCTGCAAAAGAAATAGCATTAGCGCAATTACGAGTTTATTATAGCTGGCCAAATATTAGATCAAAACCATTTGGTGGACTGCAACCGAATAATTCATTAGTATTCGCTAAAAAAAATAAAAATGATGGAACTCCTGATTGGCAAGTAGTTAGTATTCCAACGGGCAGTTATCAAATAGAACAAATCAATGATGAATTTCAACGCAGAATTAAATCTATTACAGGAAAAAATCAAAAATAGCAATTACTGCTTATGAACCAACATTATCAGCAGCGATTGAAATAAATTCTCCTGATCATGTTGTAGATATTTATCAAAGTTCAATCAGATCTGTGTTAGGATTTCCTGATGTGCCATCAGTTTATACAGGCCCACCAGAATCACAACGATCTGATTTCGTTACAGATAAAAAGAATATTTATAAAACTTCCAGAATATCGCAAAGGTAATAAATATCCATGGATAGGACCTCCTGGAGGAGAAGGACTTGATAGATATATAGATGGAACAACACAATATTGTTTGGATATATCTGTAAGTAAAAAAAATAAAAGAGAATATTTGATAACAATTAATGTTGAGCAAATTAATGATGTTTTTAATCCAATCAAATCTGCGTATGAACGTGTACTTAATAATCAACGAAATTTATTTTCAAGCATTAATACTTTTTACAGTAATGATTTAAAAAATCAGATAATTGAAACAATACAACATTTAAATCGAGTTGTATCAGACATAGAATATACAAATAAGGTTTTTACTGATAGAGAGAAAAGATTAATGGATTTAGATATCGATAATTACTTTAGGGGCTATATAGTTAATGAAGACGGCCCAGTTCAGCGTATGCATGATAAAAAGTTATTTAAAACAGTATTTCTTAAATTTTATGGAATTACAGAAGAACAGCTGACAGCGTTTACAATTCCAGGATATAATCATAATGAAATGAAGAAATCAGTTAATGATATTATTGATGAACACTTTAAATGAATATGTGATTCATGGAGAAAATTAATCCCGACACCAACCATTCTTAAACATAATAACGATCCATACGGTGGAGGCCGTCATATCTCACCTGATATTGTTAATATAACATCAACGATCGCAGTCAATCTAGTATGTGACGTAATTGATGGTAGCTCTCAAGTAGATCTTGAAACATCCACTCAAGCTCAACAAGGATATATATTATATTCATTCAGTCCTCAAGCTCCACCTGGGTGGTTAATTGTATCTGAGCCAATTATCCAGTTTATCTACGTGTACAGAATCCGATATTATCAAGGATGCATTTCAAGCTTACTGACCAGACAGGAGACCTGTTGGATCTAAGACAAGAATCATTGGATTTTAATCTATATGTAAGCTCGTAGAACGTCCGAATAAATATTCCCTGATATAATCAGAGGGAAAACAAATAATCTGATTCTGAAAAATATATTATTTTTTTTTACTGATTTTACATAATCTGATGGGCTAAATACTCCATCAAATTATTAAATTTTGCTAGATTTTTCATTTAGTCGCGTGAATACGCCATCAAATTAATAAATTTTGCTAGATTTCTTCAATCTGATGGGTTAAACAGTACTTAAAATCATTAAAATCTGAATATATGATCAATTCCTATGTTGAGGCAATTACACATATAATGAAGCGAGATAACTCTGTATTCTCTCTGTATAGTAAATTAAGCAGTTATCTCCTTTGTTATTACGTCAGCTCATAAGACCACGAAGATGTCTTGTTTTCTTTAATTATTTAGCGTTTTAATTGTTCTCTGTAAGTAATTAGCTGCCACTGGAGCAGTAATTTGTGATAGAAAAGGATAATATGCGATTATTTTGTGAAGTATGTTTGAAAATCGAAATAAATTCATGCTACAGTTCTACAATAACTGATTTTATTCACTACGCTGTGGTATGCTATATATCTGCATGTACAGGTGTGGCATGTTATATTGATCTGAATGTACTATTCAAGTGTGTAGAATTATCGTATTTTATGAAGTACGTTAATAAATTGAAGTAAATCAACGCTGCAGTTTTACAATAATTGTGATTTTATTATATTAGTAAATACAAGTCTAGAGTAATTACATGTGAGGCAGTGTAAACAGTTATATACTTAAATTTAACTATATATTCATAACAGGTCGATAGCCAAGTGGTTAAGGCGTTTGCGTGGGGATCCACTAGTGTAGACTGTCTGTGTGTTCGAGTCTCCAAAAATGCTAAAGATATATTATCTTGCATTCGGCGACAGATGCTATTTATAAAATGGGGGGGGGGAATGGGGTAAGGGAATCTTCGAAATCCATAACAGACGAAATACACTCTCCCACCATACAACCACGTGGTGGGTGTACTTTTGCACTCCCCGGGGTTTTGTATGGGGGAGAGTGTACAAAATCTGTTGGACGTACACAAGGTTCCTCCGTCATCACCATTTGTATATACAATCATTCAATTATGTGTTTGTACCGTCCGCAAAAAATATAATTAAAATCATGATCATAGGTATATATAATCATAATCATACAATTATATATTCATTAGGATAAGTTTATGTGTTTGTGCCGTCCATTAGGATAAGTTTAGGATAAGTTTATGTGTTTCTAACGTCCATTAGGATAAGTTTAGGATAAGTTTATGTTTGTGCCGTCTAGAATAAATATAATCATAACCATAATCATAATCATATGTATATATAATCATTATCATACAATTATTGTTTGTGCGGTCCTCAAAAAACAGTCCCTCTCTGACCTTCTGAGCCTACTAAAATGTTGTTTGACAATCTAGGGGTTCACATGGGGTTATGGGGACTACTATTTTTATAATCTGATTCAGAATTATTTAGAAACTGATTATTATTTTCATTTTAAAGAAATATTTATTATATAATGAACTATGAAAATAATAATGATATTATTTCTGCTATTGAAAAATCAAAACATGACGGAATAAAGATATCTGATAATCTTGATCCTCAGAAAATTATGTGCGATTTTGAATCATTACAACAACGAAAATTCGAGAATAAATACACATTACCATCCAATTATAGATTCGTGAAATTAATTTATCAATCTATGTTAGATGCCATGGCAATGGTAAAAGACACACAGGTGAAGCTATTTGCACCTCTTGCACTTTCAATCGAAAAGATTAGATCCGAATTGTCTCACGAGTACGAAAGAAAAAAGATTGTGGACAATCGTGTAATGCAATTGAGAAAGATTATGTTATTTGATTCAGTCAAAGGTGAAACAAGTGATACTGAGAGCAGCGACAGTGAAGGTGGACCCTTGACTGTGGTGATTGCTAAACAAAACCCTTGGCAAAATTGACAGAGTCGAACCATATGCAATAAAAAAAAAATATTTATTTATTCTGTTTTTTTTTTTGTTTTTTTTTTCTTGTATTTTAATTACCATTGACTCATCTACAGAGTTATTTCGTTTCATTATCTGACACAGTGGGGATATGCTGAAATATAATCAGCTGATCATATTTTATTGAATATGTAGAGTTTTGTATATTATCTGCGACATGTTTTACTGAAGCAGGATTGATACCAAAATATTTGGCAGCTGCATTTATTGATGGAAAAGTTATTTCTTGGCCTGTCTGTATATTTACAGACCTAATAACTCTTGCGTTCTTACAATAATTATTAACGCCATTTTTTCCAAACTTGCAATTCTGACTTTGTGTAACAATTCGTACATTATTTAAGGAGTTATCAAGTTTATTATCATTGATGTGATCAATTAAAATCCGTTTTTAATCAGTCCAAAATAACATACATAGATGCATTTATGTGATAAATAACTTTTATTTCCACTGGTATTGAATTTAAGATAACCAGTATTATTAACACTACCGACTGTTTTTTTTTAATCGACAGTGCCTGATTACACCATCTCGAGACGCTTCATAACTTTTAATTATGGGATGCGTTACAAATTCGTTTTGCTCCATATATATATATCTATATATATATCTATATATATATATATATATATATATATATATATATAATATTATTTGTTTAAATCATTGTTTTGAAATCTGGCCAGATAATCTTCTACGGTTTTTATAGGAGATTTACCTGACAATGTCAAAGTATTATTTTTTCTGTCATAATATCGTTTTAATTCTCTATATTTTTTACCGCCGCATTTTACACATAACTGAGTTTTTCCTCTGACTCCAACACCACATTGCACACACGGTTTTGGTCCTAGACTACCATTTTTAACGCTTTGCATATGGTAGCAGCAGAATTCATTCACGCATGCTCTGTTACAAGGAGAAGTATATCCAATTTTGAGCCAAATACATCGATTCTTTGTTTGAATCATTATATATATACTAAAATTCAATTTAAATATTTGTCTTAAAAATTATAATGGAAGAATTATCAATAATTGAACCTTCCGCAGTATCAGCGGGGGCTAGATTTGATCTTGACAGACTACCAGAATATAAATTCAGTTCTTCGATGCAAGATCTGGCTTTAACAAATAAGGATATAACTAAACGTATCCGTGAAGCCAAGAAGGAATTTCGTGACGATGGTGCGGCTCATGTGTGGTCAACATTTAGGATCGGAAATATTGTCGATACTATAATGAATGACAAACGAGGAAGAATGATTATTTACCACCTTGATGTTCAAAGATATTTTATTTTAATACAATTTATTGTAAGGACAGACGACGATACTTGGATTATCCGTGACAAGAGTGATCCAGTCCGCATACAGTCGGGAAAAAATATTGTTCTCTTGAATAATAAATCCGAACCCTGAGTAATTACTGGTATTGACAAACCATATTATGAACGGGGGTGCCCTGTGACTGCGCTTGTCTATGCAATATATCCGCTGAATAATAATGCTAACGTTGCGGATCTCAAACCGATGAGACTGTCAGAGTCAAGAATAAACTGTGTAGCTGAACGATTTACAGAACATTTCACAAACGCGATACGTGGTAATGGTTTAACAGATGTACGACGTAAAAAAATAAATACATGGGCAAAAGCAGTTAAAGATACTGTAGCATCCATTAAAGATGTTGCTGAGCTGGGAAAGATATTAAATTTTCCAATAACAGTGAAGACGTTAACCGGAGAGATTTTGTATAAATCGAAATATGAATCAAGAGGAGCTTCGATAGATATTATTGATCACAACGCACATGCATGGACTATGACAGTAACAATATTTCCACGAGACAGAACGGTTAAATTTTATAATGGTCATATATTTGATTTTATCAGGAATATCAGTAAAAGTGACCCTGTATCTGTTTGGTTGTTTCAAAGTTCAGAATATGATTTTTACGATCAGTTTGTACGGCCTGGTGGGGATATTTATCGTACAGAAACTCTTCATGTAGAAATGAAAAATCTTGCATTAAAATATGCTTCTGACGATGTCAAAGTTAGACAATTACTGAATAATTGTTTTACAGTTTCATCAGTTGCTGCTCACATTGCTCAGGAGAAAAAAACCGACACGATTGGAATTTCTTGAAGATATCCAGAAAAGTTGTATAGAATATGGACACGGTGGATTATGGAATACTAAATACGATTATAGCGACGTTATCTCAGTTGATATGGTAGCATGTTATCCTGGAAGTTTTCTTGGATACGGAGAATGTTCTGAATACTTCGAGAGATTTGGACATCCATCACACGAGATGACCAGGGATGCGATAAACGGACCTTTACCAGATTTTGACTTAACCTGATTCGCATATATCATTCGAGTTTACAGAAAATCTCCATCCGATTACTTATGTTTGGTTTGGAAAACATTTTTCAGAAAAATGTTGGGTTCCAATAATACTATTACGATATATGTTTGATGCTGGAATTTTAACATTATTGAAGGTAAATGAAGCGATTATATCGTATTGTCCACAGATACAAGTTTGGTTACCAGAACCGGATAGATTTGATATTGATGATGCCAGGAAAGAATTTCCTGATCTTAACGAAGATGATATTGTCAAAATATATAAATGCAAAGACGAAAATAATGAGAAACTTGCAAAAGATCTTGGTAGAAAGATAATCGGTAAATTTACTCAAGGTAGTTCATACGACCATAAACGACACTGTACAAGATTAATTATGAACGATGCTGAACTCGATTTTATCATCGCTGATACAACAGAAGAAAAAAAAACACATTTATAAATCGAAGCAATGCTTATTTATCAGACGGAACCAAACTAGGTACAATCGTGAACTATATAGATGGTGACTCACCGCAATTTACTCATTTAAGATCTTCAATGCTAGCCTATGTTTCGATAAATCTACTGTCTATGATAAATAGATTTCCTCGTTAAGCTGTCAGAGTTGCTACGGATTCATTTTACATAAATAAAAAATATACGGATTTGTTAAAACCGCTACTTGGTAATGGTGAATGCGGGTCATGGAGAATAAAACAAGAAAATATACTTAGTTATTCTGAATCTGCCGACGTTGAAATTAAGGAAATATATTACAAAAATAATAAAGCATCAAAGTCATTAGCACCATCTGTATATGATCTTATGGCCAGACATAAGAATGTTTATCTTAATGAATGTGGTGGTTCAGGTAAAACAACTCGTGCGATTAAATTATTCCTGAACAACCATTCAGATATAATTGTTTTGACACCGACACATAAACTCGCCAGAGAAATAAAAGAACGAGGAGTAAATTTATGTACATATCATAGTTTATTCAGATGGTGCGGAGACACATGGACTCCTGAGCGAATGGGTGAGAAATATATACCTAAGTATATTATCTGGGACGCGGTGGACACGTTGTCGTTAGAAATATTAAAAACATTTCTTGATTGGTTATTGACTAAAGATACTGCTGTAATAATGTGTGGTGATTATGGTCAAAAACCACCTTTTATTGGACAGTCACCACATGACTGGCTGAAGAATAATGTAGATTATTATGAAGAAATAAATGATGACCATAGAGCTATTGATGAACCGCTGAAGGAACTTAAAAGGTTAATCAGACTACAGCCAGATAAAATACAATGTGAGATAATGCGTAAAGGAATTCCAGAAACTACTATGTATGATTTTTTGAGTTTATGGAGACCTGCTGATTTGATAGTCGCAAGTAGAAAGGTAATTCGTGATGAACTGCAGGAGAAATTATTTCTGTTACATAAAGAAAAGTTTTCAGATCTGCCTGTACCATTATGTTATAGCCCAGCAGATACTCGACGACAGGCTATTTAAGTTGAAATTCCTGGTGGTGGGATACAAAATCTTGTACTGAATGATATCGTTTTGGTTGCTGTTGATGTTGTTGAGAATGCACTGAGTATGGATAAATCTCCGTGGACGTTAGGATACTCTATAACGATTCACTCATCACAGGGATTAACTATTTCTGATACAAATATCTGGATTGTCGATGATCGGATCGAATGGTCAAATTTAGTCTATCTCGCAGTATCTCGAGTCAGAAGAATATGTCAACTACATAGGGTTATCATAGATTACGAGATAACTGAAGAAATCACCAGCGACTTTGTCGTCATCAAGAAAAAATTAACGAGTTATAAGCAATGTGAAAAAAAAAAAAAAATAAGCGTGACTTTGATATCGATACTGAATTTATTATAACACTAAAACAGAATAATCATTGCGCAAGCTGTAACTGTAATATGTTATGGCAATATTCGAAAAATAATCCATGACAATTTACCGTAGACAGAATTAATAGTGATCTTGGTCATACACATGATAATGTGATGCTGACCTGTCTTGAATGTAATCGACGTCGGGGCGCTGGACGCCCTGGTGCTAGTTTACATAAGTGAAGGTGGTGATAATTGTGTGTCCTCAGGGATTACTTGTAATTGTTCGCGCACAAATCCACGTTGAGGAGCCGTAGAATCTAGTCTGTAGATTGGAGGTCTACCAGTGGATCTTACCACGCTAGAAATTGTATGTGTAGTCACACTCCAGACAGGATCAGTTGCTCTTTTTTTTACCACCTTCAAGTTCACCAGGTTTGTATAAATATCTTACAGTTACATTACCTAATACTGGTTGAGAGGAAGATTCACGTTGTATTCGTATATATTTTTTTGTAATTGCATTAACAGGCTTCATAGAAATTGCACGAGTAATTTGGTTATTTAACGCAGCTATCACACTTGGTAACCTTGCAACCCATTCTCGAGATATATCCCAGGGTTTAAAGTCAGTAGATATTTCCTTTGCATACTGATATCCAAATAACCGCTCAGCAAGTGTTCGATTAAATCGTTCAACGATTGCCTGATCAAGATGAATTTCAGTGTGTCCTCGTCTGATTTTAACGTTATGTTTCTTCATCAACGATAATACTACACCAAGAAATTCTTTGCCAGGGTCAACTTGTAATAATTGTCGCCATCGTAGACCACAACGCTGATAAATTCCCTCAAATGCAGATGCAACTTCAGATGCTGTCTTTGTTGATAATGGTTCCGCTTCTTTATATATACTTGCAACGTCAACGACAGTCAATGCGTATTTGTATGTGCGTGATTGACCTCTACCAATTTTAATAGTATCGTAAAAATAAAATATATGCTTGATGAACTTCATTAGGGGTGCTGACATCAAAATGTGCATACTGAATTTTTTTAGGTGGTGGTAGATACATTTGCCATATTGCCTGTCGTGCTAACCACGCTGCAGCAACAGAACGTGAGACTTTTTCAGCTTCAGCAAGTTTACTAATCGCTGCTTTGCCCCTCCAATATCCTCTTGGGCTATAATAAACATATTCCATTATAATAGTTATATAATTAATTACCAGCCCCTAGCATTATTTTACCTTTCATGGCAGATTTTACTAGAAAACTAGCGAGTTTTTCTCTGACAGATTTTTTGGTATAGAATTTAACACATCAATCAATTTCACATCTGCGAGATGCCGTTGTTGTAAATCTTTACTTTTATACGCAACATCATGAACATGACACGCTTGATCAATCTTATTTATTGGATGTTCTCCTGGTCTTCGTTGATCTTGATCATCAAGTCGGATATCAAGTCGATTTCCAGGACCACAATAATTATATCCAGGACAATGTTTCTCACCGGGGTATTTAGCCCATGGAGTTCCTGGTAATTGTCCTAATGAAGCGGTGATATCTCCACCACCATTGATATTACTCAAGTGGGAGATAAATTTATATTTTTTTGTGTCACATTCTACACATTTACCTGTCATTGCACGTCTTTTATTTTTTGTTGTTATTGTTGTTAATCCAGTGGTATGGGTAGATGCTCTGCATCGAACGCAATATAAATTCATAGTATTTATTATATGGATATAATTGACTTTTCTGCGACACGAAAACAAGAACCAGTAGAGCACCATCCAGCACTACCGAATTCTATCAGAATAATAATAATAATAGGTCCATCTGGATCAGGCAAAACACAATTATTACTTAATCTAATATGAGATGGCTGAAGTGGGATAAATTATTTTTAGTAGCACCATCTGTAGATGATCAACGATGTTATGAAGTACTTAAAGATTTTAATAAAAATGCAAAATTAGTGGACAAAGACGGAGACGATATTATTTATTTTATCACCGATATTGATGAAGCTCCATCTGTAGATGACCTAGATGGATTTATTAATAACCTCGTAGTATATGATGATGTGATGCTAGACAAACAATCAAATCCAGCTAGAATATTTTCTATAGGTAGACATAAAAATACTGACGTGATTTATGTTACTCAGCGATATACACAAATACATAAAGTGATTAGAGATAACTGCAATATTTTAGTCGTTTTTAATGGAGTAGATAATTATACCTTACAAAATATTTATTATACTTGGTGTTCAGGGGATATGGATATGATCAAGTTTAAAAACTTCTTTTCGAAAGCACAAGCTGTTCCGTTCGGATTTATTACAACAAAATCTACATGACCCAAGATCTAGATATCGTATAGGTCTGGATAAAATCTTTGGTTAATTATAGCAGCAGAGGAGGTGAACGACCAATATTGAGTGACTCGGCGAGTAAACGAAACACAAAACAAAGAGCCGGAGATGAAGTAACGAGATAAGCTAACCCAATTAGAGAAAATCTGATGGTCAGTTAAAGGCTTTGGTTTAGCGTTATCGACATTATTTTCAGCCTTCGTAGGAACATTATTTTTTAGACAAATGACGATTCAGACAAGTGGTCTGTTCACCTCCTCTGCTGCTAGAATGTTTTCTATAGATCAAACGTGGACACATAATTTGCAGTGTACTTTTGTCAATGCAGCCATATATTCTTGGCATTGGAAATTAATCTGTTTTGGTGACACTTTTCTATTGTCAGTAAACATACGAAAGAATTTATCTGGTTTAGTCTCGATATTATATGGGGAACTCTAGCGTTTCCTTTGTTCTGTGAAATCATTCTAGGAAATATTGAATTTCTTCAAACATTCCTGATTTAGAGGATTCATTCTGTAACGATGCTGTATCACATCTGTAGAAATCTACAATCTCAACGTCATAATATATTTTATTTGTTTTATTCGATCGTTTTGTAACATCAGGAAATAAGTGCTCATAATCACATAATGATTGTTTTAGTTCACTCTATACATGTGGTTGTTTATGTGAAAGTTTATATTCCGATTGTATAATATTTCTAAATTTCAAAAATAGGTTAAATCAAAGTCACTACAGTTAGACTGCTTTCCATCTTTTACATTCTCACAAAATGGGACAGGTAAAATTAAAATGAGTGAAAATAATTAACTGGGCTGTCTCTACCAAAATAATCATTTAACACGTTTGAATGACAAAGTTGCTTATGTTTCCGCCTCCCAGGAGTATTAATGATATGATTTACTTTCTTTTTAATTCTATTAGGATTATAGCATTTACCTGAAAGACGATTATAAAGTATAAACAAGAGATCTATAACTCTTTAAAGATGCTGAAAACGTATTTCCTCTGTATTTCCGTCATACCTTAATTTTATTTATGCCTGAGTAAAATGAAGATTAGTACTTACTATTTCACAAGTCTGTATCAACTTATATTTGAAATGAAAAGTTATTGTCAATAAGATTAATCTCTGAATCTTCATTTGAAACAAGTTTCATTTTTAATAACTTCAGTGATTCACGGACAATACGTCCGAAGACTAAATCACAAGGAATAATACCTGCTTATTTTTGTACTTATTCTCTAACAGCAAACAATAGCAAAATGAACACCCTCATCCAAATCTTTTCCTGCATGGAAGCAATAGGATCGAATAATAGTCCTCACAGTTTTATGGATTCATTCCAAAGTCCCTTTGACTTACAAGGTGATAAAAGGATGATTTAAACACTTTGATCCCTAACTCATGCATAACGTTTCAGAAAACTCCAAACATAAAATATCCTTGTAAAACGTTAATTTTCTCCTCAAATTGTTTTTACTTAAAATATATTTACTCTTTGATTCTTTCTATTCTATCAATCAAGTCAAAATGATATAACTCAATTTCCGTTTCCAGTTAATTTTGTATTGAATGTATGTTCCACAACCATTTTGGACTTTACTATAAAAATATCCAAATCGTTTCACTGCAATTTTAATTTTCCCAAATGGAACTGCTATTCATTATTCCACTGACTAAATGGTGCACAAGAGAGCAAACTTGTATTACTGATTTTATTTCAGACATGAAACTTACTGGTGAACTAACGGTGTGCAAACCAATCCCACGTTCTCGGGTCTATTTCATCAACGTCCGTCATAAATGACTCTTTGTATGAGCGAAGATAATCCACTTTGTATCACTGGCAGTAGGGATGTTTGTCTTAAGTCAATCGAAACCTTATCTGAGAGTGCGTTGCTTTCATGTTCATTTAAATGAGCTATAATCTGGGATGTGATGATGTATGATGCTGTTTTCCATTTGTGTCATTAATATGATTATAATTTTGCTTGGTTTCAAAAACCAGCGAAGTTAAATATATGCAGTGCATGACTGGATTAAGGTAAATTCTTCTACAATCTTGCTTCTTGTTAAATCTAAAGTCCATCTCAGTATGCATCAGAACCATGGCGTACGTTTCCATAGGAGATGATGTATTCCTAATGAAGGATAATTTGAGATACAGTGTAATACCTTTACGTTAGACATTCTTTAGGGTCTGCAAAAGCAGTATAATGTATACGTATTTTGTTGAACCATTTTGTGCCCATTGGTGTATATTGTATAGATATTAATGTTAGCTAAACAACAGCATGAAAAGAGTTGCTTTTGGTTCGTTTTCTTTATTCATATTTATGACATAAAGATATGCAGCCTTTATTTCATACGTTTTGCACATGTAATTCTATCTTGATTTGTTTCTAATTTTTCACATCCTCCATTGTAAAGCAACTTCAGTCTCGTGGCCTTTGCACAAACGTTTTACCTCTGCTGTTATGTAATTCGTTTTTGTATTAGTTTTAATTCGTTGCGTTTATGATATATTGCATCTTACGACTCTGTTAAGCACGCAAAAGTTCTGCTTGACTGGACCATGTTATTTTAGTATTATATTTTGTTTATATTATTCAATGTTAAATGAACATTCGGTAACAACATCTGAATATTAAATAATGTGATTATGAAATGTGTTCTAGTTTTGAATTCATCCCGATGGTTTATAGATTCGTTCCATATCAAACAGTTTTAATCAATTGTCTGATAAATATTTCCGATTTCAGGTTTTAAAGATTTATAAAGATTATGTTGGTAAACAATATTTGTCCAGAAAAATTGTATTACTGACTAAGTATTCAAATGAATTGCTGATTGAAGTTCGAGCGAAGTTTCATTGTTCTAATTATTGAATAAACGCCTATTCATCATTACAACACCGCAGAGAGATCACATTACTGACCCAAAGTCTTCAAGCTGAGCGTGAAATAGTGTATATGTTTTTATGTGTGCAAGGACTTAGGACTCATGCAATGGCGTAACTACAATAATAGCAAAGAATGGAATATGCAAGTTGGAGCGATAGATCCTGCTTTGAATTTCGGCACTTTAGCCAATGCAGATCCAAACCTGAGAACATTATAAGTCGTCTGTTGGCAGGTTTAATAAATCTGAATGCGTATGTGAGTTTATCTGATTCGTCTGTTGTCTTAGAGTTGTAAACTGTAAGACTTTGTATACCAGATCTAAATCATCAGGCACGTCAATATTATACTGTACATGGAAACCATTATGATTTCTAATTAGGATCACAGGTGCAGTACGTGGTCCTACATTTTAATATCATACTATACTTACGATGACTCTTTCACACTGATAATTTGATCGATCTCTTGACACATCTTACGGTCACGAATGTCCCGTTCGCCCAGTCTTGGTAGTAAACCACATTCTATCAAGCAAATACGCTTAAATTTAGATTGGAAATTTGGATGGAAGGTAAGCAGACATTTAAATCATTATATTTGTTCGTAAATAAGTATAACAGTGGACTACACATAGCTGCCTACTTAATTAATTATTTGCGTTGGCACGTTTGCAGGCGGTTACCTGAGTAGATAATAATGATTCAGCCGATTATATTTCAGGTGATTAGCTGTTGGGTATTTGGTGGGATGTATAGATGGATATACAGGCAGATTTGATGATAAACTGCTTTTTTATGTGTAGGTAGCAGTTCTTTCAATTCTAGCTAAGATCATACGTTTCAAGAAAAATTTAAAACATAACCTTTGAATAAATAATATTTTTAAATGCTGTACGTGGAATCTGGCTGATATCAGAGTTGAGGGGGAAACGTGTTGATTCTGACATGAGACGAAGATTCTAGTTCAAAAACACAAAAAAAAAACAAACAAAAAATCAGTGAGGAAAGAACTATTATTTTCTTTACTTCTTCATTACATTCAAAAATTCTTCTTCTAAATGAAAGGTAATGACAAAAATGCATTGATCAATGCGTCTACAACATGAATTTTTTATGACATTTTGGTCCTAGTCAGTACGTACCGCTGTATGTAAAAGAAGAACCCGTATTTCCTTTATTTCAAAAATATCAGCTTTCTTTAAAAATAAAGGATGATAAAACACATTAACCATAGCATAAATTATGTAAAATGACTTGCATTAAAGGATAAATAAGTGCAAACGAAATGCATTTTCTAGTAATTGCTTTACTACTTGTTCAAATTCCATTATTCTTCCTTTTAATGGTAAGTTGAGGTCAAGCGACATTACAAAACGTATTTACAACATTCCAATATTAGAATGTTTCGTCAGATGACCGGCCAGTACAAAAAAACGATACCTTTAATATATTTGCAAAAAGAATATAAAACGTGACATTAGCATTCGTATGCTTACGGTGTGTGGGGACTTATTCCTAACGCGTTTCTCTCCACGACTAGTTGTGATAATTGTTTGTTTCTGAGAGCCTGTTTCATACGTGTATTTGTTGTTGAGAACATCCCACACCATGACGTGACTGTCTTGGGACTTGGTTCCTCCTTGTCTTATGAGATAAGTCACCACGGTAGGACTTGGTTCCTTCTTGTCATTTGAGATAAGTGGCCACTGATATGGACAGTACGAGAACTTCCTTGCTATGCAGATATTCCTGTCACCAATGAAAGACTCACAATGATCGTCATCTCCAGAATTTATTGATACGAAGATGTCATTCCTGCGGAGAATATGCACCGCTGCTTTTCCGAAGGTACTATATGGGCTCCCCAGCTTTCCTTACATGCATCGGTAGAGACTGTACTCTCGATCTGTTGTACATGGTTCGGTTTTCCATGCCCGATCCTGAGGTAGACGAAATATCTTTTCGTGTATTGAACTCCATACCTAGGCCAACAAATTGTTGAGATAGTACTAGAGAAGTCCAGATTGCTATCAAGGGTTAGAGTGTCTTGTTAGATCTAACTCACTGACGTTTCTTCAGGCTGTCGACCAGGTAACTTGATTTTGCCACCATAGAAATGATTCGTACATGCGCCATTACTCAATACACCAGATGAGTGAAGACTCGGGGGCTGTTGTTGAGCCCCATTGGGAGGGCCCTGAATTGGCATACGATGTTTTGGCGAATTGTAGGAACGTCTTGGAAGCCTTGTGAATAGGGACATGACGATATGCGCAGTGTAAATCCACGCTGATAGCAAAGTCTCCCTCATGGATGGCATTCAAATGCGCTGTGGTGTTCACTTGAGAACCAAAGGGAGTAAATGTTAGGTAGGGGTAGCTTAAGTCGATGACCGGACGTGGAGTGCGGTTTTCCTTGGGGACCAAGAAAAGTCTTGAATGAACTTTTGGACCCCTCAGTCCTATATCCGCTTTAGTGTACGAGAACTGTGGCTTTCGCTGCATGGAGCTTCACTGGAACTCTTTTTCAGAGGTTCATGTCCTATGTCTGGCCCTTGGTTCCTTTTTTTTTGATCTCCCGTTCTATCCCTGTGTCGACGCTGTGGTTATGGGAGGGATGAAAACTGGTGTCCTGAGTGGCTCTTTTGCGGACTTATTCAATCTGGCCGTTAACCAGAAGGTTAGAGGATACAGATTGTGCTCTTAGTTTGTCCTTATGGTGGCGCTTCAACAAAGTGCAGGCTGAGATCACTGAGTCGCGTTCCGCCAATTGTAAATATGTAGCTACGGTTACGGCATTGGTCAACGTGTGCAGAGTGGCTCTATCAGTAAAATGGCTATTCTTGATACCGACTCCCATGCATGCCCTGACGTATTCGGAGTGGGAGAAGATAAGTTATGTTTCGCGTGTTGGAAGAAGCAATAGAGACGAAAATATCACTTCAAAGTCTCGGCAACTATATTGCGCACTAACTGCCGAGGGTCTTCAAAGGCCATCTGGTCCATACGGCTGGAGTGTGACTTTGTCGTCACATAAGCGGCGATATCGCTGTCAACTGATGGGGTTTCAAAATGAAAGAGTGGTGTGTGGCAAAGATAGAACCGCCGATGAAATGATGATGGACGCATGTCAGAATGTCTGTAACTATCCTAGACTGCGAAAGACATTGAAGGCCGACATTCCGTTACGTCTTAAGATCAACAGATGCTGAAACTCTGGTCTAGGTTATTGATGGAGTGGGAGGAGAAGGGAAAAACTCCAGGGGTCAAAGGTGAAAAACTTCCTCAATGGTGGTTCGGAGGCTGAAACTTACCTTGCTATCGAATAGAGTAGAGTAGATGACAACACTGGAAAACAAGAAACTTCATCTTGGTTGCATTTGGTGAGGTTAAGGTATCCAGTAATGATTGAGACTTAGCTGTCGCTCACTAAATTCGTAGGACGCCTTGAATTAGAATCCGTGACATCGAGACAGTCGCTGAACAAAGAGTCTCTTCTCGTGGCAGAGTGTGGAAACATTGTATAGCTAGATCTTTTGAAGCGTGGGAAACTATTCGAGGCATAGTGACGGAAGAGTTTTTCGAGGTGGTATGAGGGTTAAGTTGGTCCCTGCACATGTCTGCAAAAGTCAGGTTAGACGTACTGGAAGCCGGACTGTTAGCGATTGAGTTCATAATATTGAAACTTTAGCCCTTCGTGATCCCTAGTATATGGCCTATGCCATCCGGGTCGGGAGGATGTCGTTAAGATCATCAGTTTGGGACGGATTATGGGATGTTTGATCCATGCAACCTGTCCGTACGTCGGCTGAGTGAGAGGAAAATATGATGTTGATTAGCTCTGTCGCTCGATATTCCGCAATATGAATCAAGTTTAACCCCGTGGAGGCAATGTATAGAGTTGCCATAAATGCTGAATCCTTTACTGGTGACTTCGGTGCCGGATCTGTTTCAGAGCGTGTCAATGTCCGGCGCTTTGTGGCTGGAGGGTAAGTTTATTTATCTCCCTTGTCTGTCAGATTTTTTCACACTGGGGAAAGGTCAGGATGCAGACTGGTGACGTCTTCTTCTTGAACTATGTGCTTTTTTTCTTGGCATTTAGTTCTAATCTGTAGGACAAATCTGTCAAAACGGATAACACTGTTTTCCTGCATCTGTCATTGAGAACGCAATATCGGAGTTAATCTTAAAATGTTGACACATAAATTGACAACATAAGTCTAATAAAACAATAAAACATAAAGGTAAAATATAATTACAATACCAACTGTAATGAGGAAAGGCATAAACCTGTGGGCCTGCATATGTGATGTTTGAATACAGTGTGAGCGCAGAGCTTTACGAAATGATGGGTACCTGGGAAAAAGTGATAGCAACGATAATAACAATGCTACCTGTAGAGTAGGTCAAGGACGGCATGTACAGGTACAATCATTGAAGCATGGCGTTCCAAGACTAAGGATGCCGTGGTGAAGAAGACTTACCTGTATGTACCAGAAATGACATAATTATACATAAATAAGGATTTTCGTAAGGGCATATGACATACACACACATAAATACTGTAACCTGAACCTATCTTGTGACGTAGCATAGGCTAGCCGAGCTAGTGACTAAGTGCATTTTAAATATGATGGAGTGCTAATACATATATACTTGCTTCAAGTGTTGCCTATATAAACATGTATACGGAGGATGCGACTGAGAAAACAGTGTATAGATACCCGATCTGTTTTTGTTCGACCAGAGCGGAAGCAGTACAGAAATGTGCACAAGTGTCCACATTACACACAGACTTTCACATAAAAAGGGAACTGATGCACATTTATAAATACGTGCAATGTAGGTGTTACACTATCTATTAATAGGCAATCACCACAGTAAAAAAAAGGCCCACAGACCGCCTGCACAAGAAAACACATTGCAGTTTGCGCCAGGACGCTACGAATGCCTTGTAATGCAATCTCACCGATATTTACCAGTTCGTAATGGACTTACACATGTATGATGAGTTTTTATAAGCGCTTGAGACTTGCACGTACAAAATAATCGTAGCCCAAATTGAATGTGAAGTCGTTTGGGCCCCCGTGCAAATACCTAAATGTGTGACAATGAAAACGTGTTATCAAATCGTAAAAGAAGAATGTTTGGGGATATGAAGATAAATGTAAATGGAGTATTCTTTCCATGGAAGTGAAAAATTCTTCCAATTTGTAATATCAGTTCTAAACTACGACCTTGCAGGATTTTCTTTCGTCGGTCGTTAAAACCCACATTGTGAGGATTGTCATCGGTTGTCAGGGCTGTGTCGTTAAACGTGTCTTCACCTGCGGTGTCAGATTTCCATACCACGCAAGCATCCAGATGAGTGTTCTTGGCCTCTTTTCCGTACATCAAGAGATTTTCCAGGTACGCTCGGTAAGGGTAAGTATCCATGCTACTGCTGACCAGTTTTTTATTTATGTACAAATCCACTTCGCTGAACAAGGAATGCATGAAATTGTTGACGGAGCTACTCTGGCATCGGCACCCGGATTGGTGTTGTCGGTTTTGATCACTTTGAGTTTTAGGTACAAGCAACTGCTGTTCAGATCGATGTAATCTTCGGGTTGTCCTTTGATTTCAAACTCGATGGGAGCTGAATCCGTCAAAGAGGAGACGGGATGAAATTAGACCCATTGGGATTCTTGCATCGTCATCATGTTGGGTGGCATGGCAAAAGGATCCAGTTCCGACTTGGAACAAGCGCAAGACTCTCGGTGCATCATTTTCTCTGATTCAATAAACAAAAACGTCTAACTCTTGGACGGTTTTTCTTTTCTTAGTCTTTCTAGCTCTATGGGCGTGAAGTCCTCTGAAGGGGTGTCTTCGACGTCTTTATCTGTCTTGTCCTTGCTGTGGCGTCAGGGAAGCAGGAATGTCTGACTCGGCATCGCCCAGGACATTTATAGGAGTTTCTCGCCGGCACAAAATGTCTTTACCCGTTTGAAGCAAAACATTTTTGCCTGCTCACAAGAAAGCTTCTTTGGGATTTTGTTTGCCAATGATGACATTTTGGAGAAATTCTTTATCTTGAGTAAACGCGGCATCTTTCATGGCGTCCACTCCCCGTGCCACTATCGGTTTCAAAACGGGATCCACCGAACGAAAGGCTGATTTTTGCATATCACCTAAACCATGTCCTCGCTGTCGAGCGACTCCTTGGTACACAGGATACATGACTGACAAAAGGTTAGAGTAATCGTTTTCGAAAATGGAGTTTCACTGTGTCTTTCTCTTTGGTGAATAGAATATTTTGTCCCAGATCTCCTTTTATAGTCATGTTGACAGTGTCAAAATAAGACGTACTGACGGGCAAATAGTGAGGATGTACAAATTCGCGGTGAACTTGATAAGTGTTTCCACCTTCCTCGTCAGCGTTCGTGGCAGGATCCACTTGAAAGGAATGACACGCAGTAACGGTACGGAGGTGTGTCCCACCACGTTGTACCCCGCCACATCGGAGTACACAAAAAATCAAATTCAGTCCTTGGGTCATTTCTACAGGAAATTGAAAATATTTCGCAAACTCCGAGTTACTGGTCACGGCTGCTATTTCGTTTGCAATCTTGATCAACTTGGTGTCTCCACCCAAAATGTCATACAATTCAGGCCAAAACGTAATGGTCAATACTTTGTCCTCTGAAAATTTCATTATTAGGCGACGAGCTATTTTGTGGTAATCGGTCGTGACACCTTTTCTGGTTTTCTCCAAGACTTTACCAAACACGTTATTGAACCTGTCAGCAATAGCGTTCACCAAATGTTGACCACTAAAATAATAGCCTTAGAAAATTTTCAACCGATAACTGGTTCGTTTAGTTTTGGGGTCTTGTGATTTCATAGAGTCAGCTGCACTGCTACGTTCATCCAAGTGTTGTTGTACTTGTTCGTCATAAACTTCTACCGTAAAAGTGTTTTGATTTTCAACGATGTTTTTGATTTGTGTAGGGTGAATCATTTCCACTAAAGCCACTTCCCAATGGGCTTCGTGATCCAATTGGATGGCCTGAGGTAATTTGGCCGTGTAACAGCGTAAGGTATTATTGGGAAACACCTCTATGGAACTGTCACTGGGTAACGTTAAATAAAATTGTTCATAATTCCACAGTTCTAGTGTCCGAGGAGTCACTGGAAGTTAGAGGAGTGTCTAAAAGAGGATGGTTAGGGTGACTGTTGGATGGGGGACTAACGTTGGACATAAGGCTCCGTTGTTGTTGTTTCCGTGAGAGGAATATTTCAGAGACGGATTGGGAAGTAGGTAACCGATGCAACTGCTAAGTAAAATGGTCCACAATTGTTTGTCTCCTTGTTACAAACTCTGATTGGCAATGGCAGCACTGATGACAATACACCACAAAGATTTGGCAGAAAAAAAGACGATTTGCGTTTTAGGCACACGTTCTCCACACCACACCCACAAGGGTTGCTTTTGTAGATCTTGCAGAGAAGAACTGGGCGACGGAGTGGCCACTGCAGTAGCTGAGGCTGTGTTGAAGGGCATGATGGTCACTTCTTTTTATAGTAGATGATTTGCGAGTCATCGATCCAAGAGTCAAAACTGGGAGGATATACTTTCCAAAGTACTTTGACTTCTTTGACACGTCGTTTTCCCACTTTTCGGGTTCTTCGATCAAGAATGCTTTCGATCTCGTACACGTGGTCTTCTTTTTTGGTCACACATTGTAACTTGGGTAAGTTAAACGTTCTTTTTAACACTTCCCCGTTCATGTCTTCCAATTTATAGACGGGACGATGACGAACACGCACACGTTCGGTGACAAGAAACAATTCGGTGGTCCAGTTGGGTAAGTAATCTTTGTCGAAAGTGCGTTTAGTTTTGCCAATGCGCACCCAGTCTCCTGATGCCAACACTCCACCTCTCTTGGGGACAGTCCCTGTTGGGGACGTACCAAACAGGCGGTCGAAGACGGTCACTTCGTTGTCGGGAGTCACTTCTTGGGGGGTACGTCCGATGGTCTGATGGTAAGATTGCTTGTACGATTGGACGAGGTGTGGCAATACATCGATGTACTTGAGAGTGTGTTGATGAGTAAAATATTTCCACATGCGTTCTTTCAAGGTGCGCTGAAAACGTCCCACGATGATGGCCTTGGTTTCGGGATTCTCGGTGGTGAAAAATGAATGTCACGTTTCTTCAATTCTTTTTGGAAAGCTTGGTTCAGAAATTCGGTGCCTTTGTCAGTTTGCCATCGAAGAGGGTGACGCCCACTTTGTTTCAACACCAGTTTGAGGGCTCGCACTAACTCACTGATCGATTTGGAAGTCAATGGCACGACCCAAGCACATTTGCAAAAGACGTCGATGACACAAAACAAATATTTGTAACCACGATTGTAGGTGGCCAAATGAGAGACATCAGCTAAATCAGCTTGCCATTGATGATCGATGCCCTCCACTCGGGTGCGACTTCTGGAAAATTTTCGTCGAATGGGTTTGTGTAAGGTGTTCGTAGCTTGTTCTTGTAACCAGCGTTCCACTTGAGGTAAACGAACACTTTTCAGTCGAGTTTTGGCAGCACGATACAATTTCTGAACTCCTCAGTAACTTGCAGGATGGGATGAATCGATTGTAAATGCTGGCTAACACCTTCTGATTATATTTTAAATAAGTGATCCACTCTTCGCTGATGGTACTCTGAAGTGATTTACAAAAGGCTTTACGTGTCCGATTAGCCACGGGAGTAGAAGCCGAAGGTAGATTTGGTGGTAGTGGCTGTGGTTGTGGTGGTAATTTAATGGCTTTGGTCTTCTTTTCTTTTTTCACTTCTGCTTTCCCTTCTTTCTTTTCCACTTCTGTCGAAGGTGGAGTGGACATAATCTGTTTAACCCAAGCTTTAAGTTCTTCTCGTTGCTGTGTAGGTGAAGGAATCAACAAGGACGCTGCAATCTTACTAGGGATGGGAGCTGCTGACGGTGTTTGAACGACTTCTCTTGCCTCTTCTTCCTCAGGCAACCGTGGGGCTGCATCTGTCTTGACCACTGGAGGTGGTAGTGATGGTGTTCGTGAACTTTTCATCAAAGCCTTAAAATCTTTCAGAGTGGGTAGAGCTGTTTCGTCTAAAGCTTTCTGGTGAAAGAGTTGCAGTCGTTGCAACAACTGACCCTACCGTTGAGATTTTTCCGTTTCTGACAAATCGCTGAGATCCATCAATGATTGCAATTCGTGTTGTAACTTGGACATCTCGGGCAAATGAGGATTGGGAGGTAAATGTGGGGTTCGTTGTTCTTGCCAACAATGGTATTCCATCCATCGTTTGTAAGGAACTGAAGCCAGTTTTCGTCCTTACATCGGATTTCAAGGATCGCATCTAAGATCTTTTGACTCTAAAGGTCCCTTTTATCTTCTTGGACCTTTTAATCTTCGTCCTCCCAGGATGTTTCCAATCGTTCCCAATAGTCCTTTCAGAAAGGGTCCTCCTATTGTTCCCATTACTCTTTTCAGCAACATGGGCAACAAGGGCAAAATTCCTCCGCGTTGCACCAACATCTTTTTCTGTTGACCAATGGGTATTTTCTTTTGGACCATTTCGCGAAGAACGTGTCGATGTTTGGCTAAGCATTTTTTCTGGTGTTTAGACAAAAGGTATTGTGCCTTCAAGATATTCAGACAACATTCGCACATGGTATCGATGGCGTCTTTGGAGGCAGTTTGAATGAGTTTCTTTCCGCATGGGTGGAGGAGCTTTGGACAGGACGGACAATATGCCCCAATGTTTGGCTAAACGATGTGGCAGTCCTTTCCTTTTCTTTCCTTTGGGGTAGAAGATGAATGTTCTTTTGGGGCTGACATCTTTCTCGGTTGGTTCATTGGTTCCGTCGCACACAGCAAAAAATACACTAACGTCGATGACTTTTCACACGATTTTTTATCCTTTTCTGGGGACTATCGCTTCGTCATAAAGGTGACGATGTGTTTGCCAAAATCGCCAATGAATCCTCCTCTTTGATGGCTCCTCTTTTCTTTGTACGAGTGTGTCTTTTCTGGGGGTGTCATTCGATGTTTGACTAAGCGTTTTGTTTTTTTCGGATGACGAAACTGTCCTTTTCCTTTTCCTTTCTGGACAGGAGAACGACGATGAGGTTACATCTTTTGGTGCACAACATACACTTAAGTCCATGACTTCACATGCGTCCTTTTATCTTATTTTTGGCTAGCGGTCATAGATTTAAATAGATTTAAGAGTTTTGATCATATCGGGTAATAAAAGACTAGCCAACCATCCTCCTTTTTTGTGACTTCTCCTTTTGTTCGGACGATTGTGACTTTTCAGGGACAGACGTCGATGTTTGACTAAGTATTTTTTTTGGATGACGTGACTGTCTCTTCTTTTCCTTTTCCATTTTGGACAGAAGAACGACGATGGTGACGGTGTGCACTTCTTGGTGGGGCCATCTTTGCGCGTTCAGGAGCACAACAACACTAAACCTATCGTTTGCCTTGGGTCTTTTTATACTTGAACGCGTCGCTACTGATTGACTTTACGTCGCATCAACTTGATGACAGGCATCACACGTCTTGGAGGAGTTCGCAACGGACTAAATCGGGACGGTTCTTGCTTGGACAAATCCAGTAAACTCTGTAACACACCCGTTCTCTCTTGGACTTTGATTTTGGGGGCAGGTACTTTGTGACCAGCAGCCACTGCCGCTAAAGGGGAAGAGGGTGTCACCGCTGGAGGAGAAGTTTTTGGAGACGCTTTCTTGCGGGTAGAAGCTGTTTTCTGTGGTCCTTTATTTTTATTTTTCTGAGGCTGTGACCTGGTCTTGACACCGTTGCTCTTTTTCTTTTTCTCCTGGGTACGTTTGGTCGTGGCTGTTTTCTTGGGCAGAACTTTGGAAGCATTGGGATCCCATTTTAAGAGGAAACGAATGATAACACCTCCTAGAGAACCGCTTCCTCCAGGTTTCAAAATGATTTGCTTTGTGGTTTGAGTGTCAATGCGAGGATCGGATAACTGAGCCAAGGCTACTTTGTTTCTCTCCAAAAAACGTTTGGGTTGATGTGGAGTCTGAATGATGCCTTGCAGTAATTGACGTGCTGTCACCTTAAACCATCGTGAGACTTCTTTGAGACTAGCTTCTAAGACACGAGCACGTATTTGTGGAATTTTTTGGCGCCTGATACCGTACAAGACACGAATCAATTTGATGGGAAGATAAGACTGAAGGGACGTCATGTTGACGATGTGTGAGACAGAGCCAAAGTGACCGAGGTTTTTATAGATTTGTGTTGGTTGTTATTAAGTCGACGAAAGGGACATGTACACGACAGGCCCTCCGTCTTTGCACCAGTGGTGAAACAGATGGGTACGAAATCGCAAATAATCGGGATTGGTGGGTTTTAAATTCACGAATAAATAAGCGTGTGGGGTTTGAGTGGCATGAGTCAGCCAAGGTGTTCCTAACTGTTCGGCTAAGACTTGCACTTGCGATTGATCTCTAGGGCTTTTAAACAACACCACGTAATGAGCATTGAGACTGATGGTACGATGGGCTTTACTTTGTTGAAACAAATTTTGGGTGATGTAAATGACACTGGCATTACGATGATGTCCTTTGCACGTAAACCAGAGTTTAATTTATTCTTCGTCTTCTCCTAAATGTCGTCAAAAATAACCAAATTAGTTTGACTAGGGTCAGACACGATCCCGTCGTCTTCGCCAGGAATGCCTTCCACAAAGACGATGGAATCGCCTTGACTTTCTCGCAGATGGCTGTACGCCGATTGCCACTCTTTGTAACACCACACGATTCGTTGAGGTGGACGATCGATCAAATGATGTTTATGTTCGATCAAACGTTTGACAAATTCGGTTTTGCCTGAACCGCTAGGTCCGGCAATGAGCATGTTAAAGGAATGGCGAAGATACAAGGCCTCCCAACTAGTCCGATCTACGTGTTCGTCGATGACTTTGACATTAGAGGAAGAGGGAGCAGAGACAGTAGAGGTAGCCATAGTAGTGTAAGAAATGTCACTTTTGACACGACGACAGGCAAGGCAAGAGTTTTTTTATACTTTTTTAAGGACACGTTTATTGTCATCTTTAATTGTGAACAACACGAAAGACAAAAATACATAAAAGCCAAATGGTTAGGTACATGAATATAAGACACATCAAGACGATCATAGTGGAATATAAACAAGTCTCTGTACAACATTTGTGGTGATCAAGAGGTGAAATTTTAGGGACAGTGTGTAATATTTTTAGAGTCTCTACAGACCTTGGCACAGTCACACAAGAGTCTTCCCGGAATGGCCTTTCGGGGATGTCGATAACGTTTCTGTCCTGAAGAGAGTGGTTTTCCTCGGTCACGACTTCTTCTTTTTCTGGCACTGTCACTAACACTGGTTTGAAAGTTACTTTTTTCACTGAACGTTTTCATTTTTTAGGATGACAAATCTTGGGCATAGTGTGCCACTTCTTTTGTCCAAGCCTCAAAACCCCAACTTTTCCAGTCAAGTACATCTTTCCAGTGAGGGTGCAAGTCACAAGCTACACACACACGTCGTCGTACACATCTTCTGTGCTTAATGTTGACGAATCTTGCTTTCCCGTAAAGGTTGAGAAGTATCAAGATCAAAGCGCAAAGCTTTGAACAGAATGAGTCTCTCGTGTACATTTAAAGGGACCACTTTCATGTTTTGGGTGGTATGTACTGTTCGTAAAGAGTCCACAAGGAATCGACTGGTAAACGAAATCCCAGAAAGCAAGCCACTAAGACACACTACACGGCGACCCCAATTCAATGGACACAGTTCTCGTAATAGGCGATCGTAATCCTCCACCGTTTGAATAGTGCCATTGATTTCCTTCTACGGAATCTGTTGTATCACGAATGATAAAGGTCGTGGCATGGTAGTCCGTGTTTTATACCTCTTATTGTCGGAGACAATAAGTGTACTTTCTGCACAGAGATGGTCGTACTCCAGTGGCAAATCTAAATTGTTTGGTCACTAACTTGCACATCACACACCGTTCAGAAGTGTCCTCTTGAACTAAATTTACGTTGTGTAAGAGATTTTCTGGACTTCGTTGCAGGACGTCTGCCTTGTAGTACATACAATCACTAACAACAAACCAATCCTTCTCGCCTATGAGTAGTTGATCAATGTCTGACCACTGGAACACTTTCATCAGAATCAGTGCTTTTATATCATTCAGATACCAGTGGTTTAAACATCGGTGACTTAACGGATGCAATCGTTCTTTGCGTTTCACTTGTATTTTGACCAACTCGCGGTAAATGCGTTCTCTCAACTCCACAGGCAAACCACGAATGTTCTCTTGTAAAGTATCCATG
>JAECUM010030404.1:0-30317 GCA_016617855.1 Megalonaias nervosa
TACATGCTATACATGTATTTTATTTATATCATATACAAATACATATATTTGCCCTTTGAACGGAGTTAAGATTTACTTCAGGCACCTGTGTATTAACCGAGCGAATGAATTCCTCACATCCCCGAGTGTGTCCGCAACAAAATGTAGTTCTATGCTTTTTGTCGCTATTCACAATCACTTTTGCATAATGATAAGTTGATTGTTTTCTTTTTTTAGTTTCTATTTTTCTCCACATTGATTAAATCAGTATAATACACACTTATGATTTAAACATGAAAGATGTTTTAATAATAAAAGTAGAGCACCACAACGCTAGGTTGGCTACGCCATTCACATGAACGCTAAGCCATTCACCTACCGGCTCATGGAAATTAATGTGGAATAGAAACTAAGCGAACTGACGAACCAGCAAGAGGTAATTAAGATATTTTAATATGTTTACAGTTGATCTAAGTCATTATTCTACTTCAGTAACAGTTCTACCGACCATAAACTCTCTCTCTCTCTCTCTCTCTCTCTCTCTCTCTCTCTCTCTCTCTCTCTCTCTCTCTCTCTCTCACACACACACACACACACACACACACAAACACACTCACATACACATCCTTTGGTAGGTTTGACTTAACTTTTACCATCATTCATAAGTCCAGAGATATCGTGGGATGACACAAATGAAAATCCTCTACATTCGTCATTTCATAGATATTAGCCCGTATCTTGCTACGATGGTCCAGAGAGAGAGAGAGAGAGAGAGAGAGAGAGAGAGAGAGAGAGAGAGAGAGAGAGAGAGCTAGCTTTGCACATTTTCATATTTAATTAATAATAATCGAGTTTAGAACATTAACAAAACAAAACATTAAATAAATCACAGTATGTGTACCACATAACCGAGGAATTTACTGTATAAAGTCGACATGGTTGCAACTTTGTATCATTCATAAACACTGTAGATAAATCCCACGGATAGTGCACACATATCGTTACGACGAACCATATTCGTGTAGGTTACTTGGTGAAATTTCTATTTCATGGTTTTATTCCAGCCCAAATTTCTTTTCTCTCTCACTCCACATTTCTGCTTTGTTTGTCCGTTATGCATGGGGGAGGGGGGAACAAAAATCAGAAAGGATTGTGATGAAAAGTGTACCATTCATTTAGAAAACGGGGATTATTAATACGTTTTATCGTTATTTTCATACGTCACTAATGATTAATATGTGGAAATTCATCATTGATCTAGAGTCATCAACTGACGGTCGCTAGAATGTTTATATATGCATATTATTGCGCCATGGGCGGATCACAATTTGATATAGCAATAGTATTGGTACATCAATTTACTTTATACCATCATTTTAAATGTCATGGTATATATATATATATATATATATATATATATATATATATATATATATATATATATATATATATATATATTCTCAGAAAAATATTCTATTATGTTTGGTAATTTAAGATAGGAATAATTCTTTGTATTAGGTGTTTTAAGTTAGTTGTTTCTGGTGCTTCGATATTTGGAAAGGCTTATTAATGTGTTATATAAATGAGAAGCAACAAAACAAAACCAACCAAACAAACAAGAACACATGCAAGTGGTAAGTAAAATATAACATATTAATTATCATTGCTACCGACCATAAGGCCCTCATCCCTAACTTTTCCCTTTTCGTTGGAAGGTTTTTCTGTAAATTCTGCTATCACTTAAAGGCTCAGTGACGTCGTCGCATAACAGGCGAAAATCCGCTATGCTAGTTAATTTAATGTTTTCAGCCAACTTTGGCCCAGAGAGAGAGAGAGAGAGAGAGAGAGGTGCCATAAGGTTGTTTTTTTTTTTTATTATCCATCCCTCGTAGGTTACTTGGTCAAAATTCAGTTTTAAGGGTTTCATTAAGCCCAAATTCTTTTTCTCTCTCACTACACAGACTAGCACACATTTTGTCCCTTACGCATGAGAGAAGAAGATGAGAAGAAGAAATGGAAAGCAGAAGGGATTTCGACTAAATTGCATACCATATCTAATTCATGTAGAAAACGAGGATTATTAGTATTTTCCTAATAGTTGTTTGCGTTGTTAGTGATTAACCAATGGAAATTCATCACTTGAGTGTAGAAGCGACAGCCTACAGTATAAACAATTTTCCTAATTTGATATTAATGGGCGGATCACAATGTGATATACCAACAATATTGGTGTATCAAATTTCTTTATATCAACACTTTATTAGCGATTTTATTTTTTAATATATATATATATATATATATATATATATATATATATATATATATATATATATATATATATATATATATATATATATATATATAATCGATGTTCTCTACCCTATAAATAAAACTACCTATCAGTTAATTGAATTAACCGTCCGTTTGCTTATATCTATCTAATTTGTTCATTACGATCGCTTTTCTTACTTTCTTTTGTTTTTCTTTCCAACAATCTATATATCAGTCTCTCCGTACCTTCTTATTAAGGTGGATGGACCTAACGATATCAATATTTGGATGGACTCCCTGGTGGCCTACGTTTTCGAAATCAACGACCAGAATCAGCCAGTCAGAAAGAAATTTGAAGTGTTCGGTTTCTATCCTTGGAATCATTGTGAAAGACGGGATACGTTACGAAAAATGATTACAGGTACGCTGTAACGATATCTCTCGACGTGAAGGGATGCAGTCAATTTAATTCTTATCATGTTAGGTTAGAAAAATCTACATTAATCTAAGTTAAGGTTCTAATATGAAAATGATTGTTCCCATTCGATAAGGTCTAATAATAAATTCATTATAAAGGATGCATTTAAATAAAATTATATCTTAGCCTTCTATTTTTCTCTTATATTCATGCTTTTCTTTTCTTTACAGACTTAGCAAATAACCAGGTGCTTATGTTCTCGCTGAGGAAGAACTTTATCCTGGACTACAGTTTATTTGAAGTCTACAACTTATTTGAAACTCTGGTATTTGGAAATGTGACAGGCACAAGCAAGCTGAGGGCAGTCAGCAACAACACTAATGCATATGCAGCCTTGGTGTATAAATGTAAAATTTCATATTAAAAAACACAAACTAATTCCATATAAAATCTAGCCTTCCTCCGGGCAGAAATGAAACTTGTGTAGCCTAGTTCACGTTGATTGTTGTGTTGTTATTAATTTCAGGCCTTTCAGATATCCTTGTATTTTATATAAATCCCAATATTTTATATCCCAACAAACTTTCCCGTAACCTTACTATACGATCTAAAATAACGCAAAATATTTGTGAGAAAATTGCATACCAGTTGTACATGTCATTTGTACATGCCAGTTGTACATGCCGATCTTTATTTTTCCCATGGATATAGAAATATATTCTATACGAAAGAGACAGAAAGTGTCTGTAACTGGTTCTGCATCTGCAACTTATTATTTCATTGTTCTGTGTTACTAATATTATTTATTCGTGTTTTCAATATCTCAAAAAGCAGTATTTAATTGCATATATTAGGAAGATTCTATTCCTCTGTGTTATGTCTGTTTTCTACATTGTCCCTAAATATATAAGACCAAATGTCCTTCAGAATCCCTATGATTTTGACAAATATAGCCTGGAGGCCTGTAGTATTTATTGTATGGAAATACTGACTCAATATTTTGACTGGCATATACATAATTACTACAAAAATAGTGTGTAATAACGAAATGAGCATATAGCCTGACTATAATGAAACGAACTCTTTAGAGTGCACTGTATTTCATTGACCTTTGTATCCATCCATATATCTCTACCGTTAAGCCTTTGCAATTTCGATGTTCTTAGTATTATTCTTTCTTTCTTCAAAACATAATTGACTTGGCTTATATTGTCATCACGAACTTAATTACTTTGACTGTGATTGTATGTATATATTAATGTATGTACGATGAACATTTTCATCCTTTGCTAGCTTCAGCTGGTGTCGAGCTTCGAGAGGCACTCACTCCCCCTTCCAGGACAGGCAGTCTTGCCACTGCAGACTTTTCTCTCTGGGATAAAGGGTTGAGGTTTATTGTGGAGAGCTCAACTGATGCTGACGAACCCTGGACAGCTCATGAGAATTTCTTCATTTTCAATACTTCCGCTGCCTATCCAATAATAACTCTGATTGATTATGTCACCACATGGGAAGTTGGTAATTACTATTTTAGTTTGTTCAGATATGCATGCAAGATTAATAATGCCATGAAAGAACCGCCAAACAGCTGGCCTCATAGGAAATCTCTTTCATAACATAACACTGGAAGATTCTGTGAAGTTGATTCCAGTTATAAATAATCCAGGATATCATCCCCGAACCCCCGTCCCACTGTAAAATTAATACATTTACCTACTTGTGTTACGTCCAATAGGAAAACTGGTGTTGGTGATAACAATTCTTAAATATAGTGATCAATAGAAGGGCATATTGTTCATAGATCTATTCCAAAGGTAAAATGTGTCCTTGAGTTTAAGGTAAATTGGTGCTGAGTGAATTTAATGACAAGATTCCCAGAGCATCTTCTAATATATTGAGGTTATTCGCGTAGCAAAACAGGAATTGTTTCCAACTTACAAAAGTTAACAGAATAATTTCTTTTCATTTATCTGCCTCACTTTCAAAACATCTAATCATATTTAATCTCACTAACCTTTATTATAGGGGATAGAGCGGTTATTTCCTCCACTGATTATGACTGGAACCAAGCGGAAGAAGGGACAATAATGGAATGTTCTTCCTGTAGCAACAAGCAAGTCCGGTTAGACTGTAAGCAAAATTTTGCTGATGCTTTCGATAGCATTGAATATTTTGGATTACTAAATTATGTTTATTCAGAGGCAGACACCATCCGTTGGGTATAGTATGTACCTATTTAAACATAAAATAGGAAGATTTGTCTATATTGACAAGACGAAAAACATGAAAAGTGATGAACGCATGAACACACGATTAGCATGACATTTATCACTGACAGACAGTTTCCTCAGATGTTTGAAGATGATTTTTGTGTCCTGCAAAATATAAACATTAACAAGAGCAAAGGAAAATATTTTCAAACTCTGTGCATTTAAAAGAAGTGATAGAATTGGCATTTATTTCTTCGTTTGTTGACTATATTTTCGTGTTACATGTTAGGCAGGGTGGGGAATTGGGCTGTACAGAAGAAGGAGACATGCGTGCTGCTCATCAATAATGTTTTAGTATCCTGATCACATGAATACATGCTTCATATTACCAGTACCTCCTCATTACACTCACTGGGGCGATGTAGAAGATGGAGTAGTGGACATGAGGGCCGAGGTAGCGCTGTTGAGCAGGAACATTATCTTTGAGGGCAAAATGGAGAATAGTTGCTACATCTTGAATACCAGCAACCCGGGTAACTGTGGCAACTTTAACTATGACACACATGGCGGACATATCTCGGTACAGTCTGAATTATTATATCATAGAGAATTTCTGCATATGTTAGTAATACACGCCTATTAATCTTGTCCCTCTCCAAGGTTGTAACTGTAGAACCTGCTGACTGTACAAATTTGTCTCAGCAAAAATTAGTTCTTAGTGTTATATCGCAAAGATAGCAGTTGTACACAGAATGTTCACTTGTGTTAACCTCTATTCACAGAACTTCGAAGATGTCAGAGTTATTAAATGATTTTGGATGCTTGGTGTCATATTTGCATGTCATCAAGGACTCAAAATGGAAAAGAACCTAATTAATTTGTATGAATTTTGTTCCCAGCTATAAAGTATCAGGATGTGGGTGAGGTAACTTCGTCGTGAGTGTTTCTTGTGATTTATGTTAGAAGGCCTTACAAAGGTTAAAATTATTGGAACTTTTAAAATGTTTGCTATGCTATATACCGGTAAGCAATGATTTACAGCAGGATGACTAGTCATTAAGGCAACATAATCTTAAGCTGTACCTTCAAGAATCAACAGAAAACAATATTTTAGATCCAACTAACTTAACTAAAATTCGACATCATCACATTTTAGGTTTGGAAATGATTTGTTCTTTTTCTATGATGGAATTACGTCTATTCATAGAGGTTCATTCATTATCTTCATTTTATTTCAGTTTTTACGCGGTTTTAAAAATGTGAGAGTAGAAGGAACAGAACTGTATCATATGGGGCAACAGTCCGATTTAGGTATACTTGCCATTAGCCTGGTTGGGTCACGGGAAACCAAATTTAAGGAAAGTATTATAATTATAGCTTCGCTAAATTTGCCATACTGTGTTTCCTTTGCTAGCAGAATTTAAGGAAATTATTTATGTTAACACTGGCTATGATGATCTTTTGTCCTTTTGAAAGAACATTAAGAAAATTTGTTGACATTCTTTTCCATAACTATTCCAGCTTATTAATGAAATTTGTTAAACATTACGCAAAGGCATTCTTCTAATGTTTATGACTATTCCTGAACATGGAGAATTAAAAGACAAAACACAAGATATAGTAATGCATTAAAAGTTCAAAAATCACAAAGGTTCTTTAGCTTAGAGTAATGTTTCGACCACCTGTTTTAAGATGATACATTACTAACAAATAATTTTACGAAAACACACGCGTTGTTATGCTTGTAATTAAATCAGTAAAACATAAAAGAGTATTTATAAATGTTTGAGTTAAACTTCTCTCTTATTTTCAGGTACCTAGGTTTAGAAAATTCGACAATTTTATTTATGTTACACCGCTCCGGTGGCCTAGTGGTTACAGCGTCCGCCTCGGATGCGAGAGGTCGTGGGTTCGAACCCCGGCCGAGTCATACCAAAGACTTGTAAAAATGGTACTAACAGCTGCTTCGCTTGGCGCTGAGCATTAAGAGGTTAGTTTTAGGACTGGTCGGCCTGGTGTCAGGATAATGTGACTGGGTGGGACATCATACTACATATCTGCGGCATGGTGCCCCAGTGCTAGACATCACTATAAACTGCCACACTGCCGACATGGTAGCGTTATGACTGAAAAATTATTAGAGCTACGTTAAAGATCCAAATCACAAATCACAATGTTTTTATTACACTACAGACAAGACTCTGGTGTTATACCCACGTTATTGTTTATACGTGCTAGGTCAATAAACGTAGCCAATGCAGATCTAAGTACTTTACTTTGCTTTACTTAAAGGTTTCTACCCATTCCACTTCCATATGTGCAACGATACGAGAAACTATACCAACAAACCTTACATCAAGGAAAACAGTATACACCATACGTTTGCTAGATGTGTAACTATCCACGGAACTCACGGAGTATTGGTAAGATCTCAATTTGTCACCCCAAAAATGATAAACATTTCTCTGTCGTATCTGACAGGTGTGAAATATCAGCTGGAGTTTAAACGTTGTAACACAAAAAGTTATGCTAATCGTAATTCAGCTACTGCCGGCCCCTTGACCATTTGTTTAAGAATGTATATAAGACCGTAAGTGGTAAAAACCACAAATTACATGCCATTATCTAGGATTACGTGGAAAATATTAGTTAAAAGTTTCAAATCTTCTCTTAGTTTCTCTACTGAGTGTTTAATAAAATCAGGCTCCAAGATCATTTAGATACTTTTTAAGTTCATTTTACACCGAAGACATCGGACTCTAATGCAACCAACATAAATATTCAAACTGTGCCCGGACATTTGATTTACACAAGTTTAAGCTATACCTAAATATCAGCCATTCAGATCAATTCTGGACTTAAGTTTAGGTCTAAGAAAAGGCCCTGTTGGTACAAGTCAGCCTGTTTGGTTACTTTTAAGTCTAGCTTACATTTCGTTGAATCAGACTCAGATTTCACCATCAATAGCGTTAACGTTAAGAGTTGACTGAATAAAGTTGATTGCTCAAAATTTAGGTCAGAATTCAATGTCAGCCAATAAGATTCTTGGATTCAAGAATTAAGTGGTAGTCTTAGTTTACGTTCTGTTGGTGAAATCCGGCCAGACTGCTGAATTTTAGATTTAAGTTTGAGACCAGACTCAAGGTTCATTTATCAAATCTAGACCAGGGCTTTTATGGGCATCGCTGTTTTATTTTGCAACGAATGCTCATTATCCATTTAAGTCGAAGAGGCTTCCACTTGTAATAGACTGTTTCATTTCTTTAAGAGGAATAAAAAAACCCAAGCTTTTTGTTTTATTGATTTATTGATCATTCGGCGTTAGTCAGTCAGCTATCGCATACCAATAATTCTAATTGAGCACTGTCCATTGCATGGTGACATAATTGGGTGACCGGACAAAGCTTGCCGGCTAGAATAGAAAGCTATCATAGAATTGTGATGTAATTGGGTATCAGGACAAAAGCGTGCCTGCTAGAGAGGACAACTATGCATGGAATCGCGACGTAGTTGAGTGGCAGGACAAAAACTTGCCCACCAGACTGGGCTAATTCGAAAATTGTACTATACAACATAACAGAGTAAACATTGCTTGTAACGCGGTCGCTCATAACAAAATTCCAGTATTAATGAAACTGTGTCGTGGTTCCCACTGGGTCTTTTAGATACATTGTGAGTTGCCTTGGTTTAATCAATCCTTCTAAAGCAAAAATTCTCAATTAGCGATTTAGTGAAAAAGGAATGCGCTCGGTCTCAACGCGCTGAACATTTAGCGTATCGAATTAACTTTTTCCAGGCATGCTGTGAGAGCGATAACGCATATTTTCTTGTGGTTTCCTGAAAATTGTTTGCTTTTTCCAGGTAGAATCGAATAATTTACAATCAAACAATTGTTAAACTTAAACAGTTTATATATTCCAACGTTAACTTATGTGTTTGTCATTTCACATTGTAACACCGCTTTTAAAGTTCATAAAGCAAGAGAAGAGTCATAAGAATTGAAACAAAAATCAAACTTGTTCAAGTTGAGGATGATTTTTCGTTAGGTTACAAGGGTCATACGGTCAGAACCCTGCCACCATAAATGGCAGAGGTAATCCAAGCACAATTTCTGTAAACCGTAAATTTGAGAAATAATCTATATATAACTTTTCTCGTTTACCTTACACCAAGCGTTACGACCCAAAATGTTCGCCTGGTCACTTAAAACAACAACACTCTGTTAACACATATGAATCCTCCAAAATATCCATCGTATGCTTGAAACGAATTCAGATTCTACCGGTCTATTTGCTGCTGGTAAACAATTTAAATTAAAAGTTCATATTAAGCTTAGGACGTGTCTGAAAAATATGCGCCTGGCTTTAAAGAAATAAATATCCTAAAAAAGTAGTTGGAGCCTCACATCGGTGTTTCCTAGAGGTCTGTCTTAGCTAGCACTCTATCAGTCAATATCACCCATTTTATATTTTGTGCCGCTGACACCGTTGGTCTCTGCCTACTGCTTATCTATCTGATTAATACATACACGTGTTCTCTTATAGGTCAAGGACAATGTTTGCTATCTCTCTCTTGGGCATTCTTACTTCTTGGAGGACGGCGGGGAAAAGTTCAACAGATTTGATGGAAATTTGGCAATTGGAACCCTTAGGGCAAAACTGATCCTTTCTGATAAGTAAGTGTTCTATGTCATAACGCATATTACACAGTGTATTGTCACAATCAAATGTGTAACCCTGTTTTGTTATCACGTGCGATCTTACTGAAAAAAGGAAACTTGTATTTCGAATTTATTATATATATATATAGAAAGAAAGAAAGAAACTAAATATAACACTTTCTAATTTATTTGCAGTGACCCTGCTTCATTCTGGATAACCAATCCTCTGAATGAACTGATAAACAATGTTGGTGCTGGTGGTCAGGTATGCGGTTATGTCTATGTGTTTACCACAAATTTCCGTTACCTTTAAACATTCAATTATTCGAGATCAGATTATTTTGCAAGATAATTGGAATTTGCAAACTTGTGTTGTATGATATATTTAATGGTCAAAATATGTTGGCAATTTCTTGTCAAGCTATTATGATATGAGTAATTTATCACTTACTATATTTACCTCAAATTATTGCTCAGTGCCCACATTCGCACAAAATGTCTACTAAATTGAGGTGTATTTGATCTTTCAACATACCTTGTAGGTTCTGTTATATATAACCAGCACCATGTGTCCCCACAAACGACCAAAACGTTAAATGGCCTAAAATCAAGATATATTTTAAAATGTTTTCGTTTAATTTAGTGGATTGTGGAAAAATCCCCCGAAAAGTAGACAAAATGACTGCAAAGGCTTTGATACAAAATATGTCTGATACAGGCAGCACCGACGTCTTGCCTATGGTTTAAATATGAGAACTTACGTACACTGGTAATGAGCTGTAAATAATTTACAAAAATACTATTTAACGGCAATGGTTCATCTTCAATTATCTAACTTTGCTTGTAAGACAAAAATTGTGTCCAGGCGAGTTTGATTGAAAAGCAAGATATAGTGCTAACTTTTCAGCAGCATCGAAATCTTTGTTTAGGCTTTGATGGAGTAATCTTTTTTATTTAATATATATGTTGAACACCTTATAGATTATGATGTTATACGGAAGGTATCCTTTAGAGAGAAGATAATTCGATAAGCAGTGCACTTTTCCTCCCGTTTGACCTTCGGGAAATTTTATTAAGTTAAATTATTTTTTAATGTTAACCTATTGAAGGAATCTGTTCATAACAAGTGTATCACATTAAGGAACAAAGCCAATTAATCATGTTGCACACTGCGCTCTTTTGACCTTGTCCTAAAATGGTTCTTTCTTGGTTCTTTTTCGTTAATCTCCGCCATTTTTCGTACACCGAATAACTCATTATTAAGCAGCGAACGTTTATGCTAAAACACATGCAAGTCAAACGTTCATGCAACAATACATTCAAGTCAAAAATTCATGCAATAACAGACGCAATTCTAAAGGTAACTTAAGAAATACAAATGTAGGTGTGCAGAAATGCCTAATGTATTTCAAAACGTACAGACAACGGCCTAGTTGTTTGGAATGATGAAGCTACTTTATATAAAATATTTTTTTTTTTTTTTTAAATTAACTTACACAGAATGGAATGAATTCTTTTGGGTGATATAAGTGCCGTTGGTACAATAAATAAAGTGATTAACTGTCAGTTTTCTCAATTTTGGGGACAGTGCTCTTTTCGATTCAGGGGAGAGGAATTTGGTATGTTTTCCCTGAGTCACCACTGGGTCTATCAGCCAATGCAAACTTCATGGTACCAGGGGAAGCTAGCCGCACAGCTATTTCTTTGTTCGAAAACAACGTAGTACATGGATATATATCTGTGAGTACTATACAATAGACAACAATATAAAATATTTTTAAACTTTAGGAATTGTTTTAGAAATTTTGATGTTACGAAAGGACGTAAATATTCAACTATTTAGAAATTTATCAATTCACAGATAAATACTTTGATCGTCAGAGTGAAACATGATTGTGTGTTTAAATTAAACTGATTAGTTTGTGGCAAATTATGGATTATGACTGTTAATGGAGGAAACAGATAAGAATGACTTGTCAGTGTCACGTGCTTTCTTTATCAGGAGTATTTTTAATAGAAAGAGTTATATACATTGTTGAGAATCATGTAGGATGCTACGATCGGAGATTATTTCGCTAAGACAGGTCAAGTAAAGTCTATATTGGATTTGATAGTATTACTGACCTTTATTATCTGACACATCATCATTTGCATTACAACAGAAATGTATCATTGGATTACATATTCTATTTATATGTAGGGTTTGCTTATCGAGAACAAATTAAAGTCTGATGGTTTACTGTCTTGCTGTAATGATTATCAACCACTGGAAAATCCAACCAACACCAGCTCACCAGAAAAAAAAGTGAAACTTATTCGTTTAACAGGTAAAATAAATAATAAATGGCAAATTAACGCGCTTTTCAAATGGAAAAGGAAACGAAAAAAAAGTGAACTGACAATCTCTTTTAGCATAGCTAATTGAGGCATAATGTGAACCACACACACACACACACACACACACACACACACACACACACACATATATATATATATATATATATATATATATATATATATATATATATATATATATATAGTTATGTTTAGCTATAATATGAGTATTATTTTAAAATAATAGTTTTTATATGGGTCATTTAGTTAATGAAATTCTTAATGCTAAGATGCTATGATCGAAATTTGTATTGTTTGACGAGTCATTTACCGGTTCATTCTTTCATAAGTCTCACGATTAAGGCGTACTGATAAGTTCAAGTAAACATTCCCTGACCCCAAAACAAGGATATGAGTTCTTGTGAAATGAGGTCGTGGTTTTTCTGAAAAAGACATATGTCGTGATTAGTCAATGTAAATCAGCTGATTTGTTCACTGATAGAGTATTTCGAAATACCAAGAATAATTCATTAAAAGATTTGCATTGCGTGTTAACTTCGTACATAATAGAATTATTATGCAGATTAGACATTCTTAATAGAACTATCCATCCTGGAAATGTTATATGAGAGGATTGTTTGATTTATGCAGTTCAGTAACCATTCGTAGGAATTATGATGTTCTAACATTAATTGAAAGGCTTATAAGATTAATATCTGTACGGAATTATTATTAATTCGTTCAAACACATTTGGATAAAAAACTGTGTTGAGTTACCATGAATTTATATAAAGTCATTTTGGGATTATATCAGTGACTTTATCTCTACTGTTGACACATCAGTACATTAGAGACGTAAGTGACATCATTCTGAATGAATGATGTCACTGACCACTGAAACATATTTAGATTACTCGGAAACAATCCAATTCATTTAAGTTTTATGAGTTTAGGAATTCATTCATGAAACTATGTTATTTTTAATTCTTTCACTTTGCATATTAGTCAAATAAATGAATAGTTTTCAATTATACTTGGGTTTGCTCTTTCTTGTTACGGAGTTCAAGACCCTATAATTTTTATGTCTGCAATGTTGAACATTTTTGAAGATATTACCAGGTCATTTTGTTTTCTGTACCCTTTCAAAGCAAAATCTTCGATTACCTGTTTATATTTCGTCTTAGTCTCCTATGTTCTATGGGTTGATATTATTCGCTAAGAGTAAACCACCAAAGTTTCCATCATTAAGTAGATTTCATAGAAAATATTAATAAAATTACTCTTTCGGCAATCAAGGAACTCCCGATGCGCTAGACATACGAAACACTTGTAGAAAAGCCAATATGTACAACTAAACATTTTAAAACAAAAATGTTTTATTTTCATCATGTACGGTTAGCCCACGCTGTGAGCAATGTTTAGTTTTGTCTTTATTCCAGCCTACAACAACTTCGACCAGAATGCTTGGGTTCGTGGTGGCTGGATTGAAATGTCTAATTCATCGTAAGTGTTAGAAGATTTTGTATTTGCTTGTATTGGTGTGATATAATGTGAAATAATATAAATTCACTTTGTCTAAATTTTCTACATGATATTTACTTATCAGATATTCTACACATCAATGTGATGAGTTAGAGATGAGGAGAAGAATGAAATACGTGGAAAGGTTAAAAAAATAATAAATTAGCCACGCATACTTCTAAAGCCATTAAGCCATTTTATTATGGATTCATTTGCTTTTGCTTTGCTTTAATTTCTTTCCAGTACAAAGACGAATATGACAAAGAGAACACACACACACACACACACACACACACACACATAAATATATATATATATATATATATATATATAACAACAACATACTTATATATATATATATATATATATCACATTACAATCAGCATTTATGTGTGTGTGTGTGTGTGTGTGAGAGAGAGAGAGAGAGAGAGAGAGAGAGAGAGAGAGATTGCTACAATTTGGTTTCAGATCAAACGAAATCAGACCATGCATTTTTTTTTTCAGTTCTCACTTTACGAATTAGAACACAGCATTTGTTGCTTTTCAAAGTAGAACTTAAAAAGTCAATTTGGATTGTAATAACATTGCAAACGTATTCCTAGGATCGATACATTTCAACTGAAGAACACTTGCCTTAAGTTGTTTGTCGTATTATATCATGAAATTTAAATTTTTCCGGAAGATGTCTACTGTGGATGAAATTAAGAAATTCCAATATAAACTGGCCATAATATCCAAAAATATGGTTGTCACAAGATAACACCCGTTTTTCAGAAATTATTGACAGATTGTGCTATTAAAATACATATATAGTCTGTAACATAGGTACATTGATGGATTGGCATTCCGTCATCAGAAAACCATTCACATGGTTTCATATTAGAACTAGTATTTAGTTAGTACTCTCTAAACATTAAGTTACAGTTCTAATAAATAGTGTTACCTTTAATGTATCATTATTTCTTTGTCCTGTTTGTGGCATATTGGGATCAATTCAAACTTTCGGCATTTCGTTCATAATCATTCCATTTTGCTTCAGGTTTATGGGTAGTAAAGCAGGACTGCAATATGCCAGGTGAGAGACAGCCTTTCCTAAAGTCTTTCCATTATAATAATGATGTTTTTGCTTTTGTTTTGCTAAGCATACGTTTATTTGATCCTTTGATTTCTGATTATTTTGAAGCTAGAGACCCATTCTACAGTTGTGGTGGAATAGAAAACTTTGTACTAAATATTGTACGATGTACAAATTGCCATATAATTGGAATTAATGTTTTCATCATACACTTCAATTTGTGTATTATAGTTGACAACACAGCCTGTATTTCATTTCCGACTGACAAGATGCGAGGCTATGCTGCTACGTGCAGACCAGAAGTCCCGTGTTTAGCAGCACGAGGCGATATAAAATGCTGTAAACCACCTGTTTTTCTTAGCTGAAAAATTTACTAAATTTAATGAATGGAAGCAGATGCTTTGTGTTTGCCAATCAAATGCTGGACTTAATTTGTTTATATATGAACATCAAGTTCTATGGGAAATGAATAACTTGTGCGATCCATATGCGAAGGATTTATGTGGATGGAACATACTATCAGTAAAGAGTAAATGAAGAATATTGAAATAAAAACAAATAATTTCATCAGTTATTGCTCCAATACAGCGTGTGACAAAGAACACAGTCATGGTCTTGGTGATTAAGCCCAACTATTCTGAACCAGAAGAGAATCGGCGCAGAAGGGAGAGAAAAAACAAATTGCAATTCTTGCTATGTATTGAAAACATACAAACACCCAGTTAATTTTGACTAAATTCTTTTTTTTTTGCGGTTGGTATTAAGACCTTTTCATTCAACTATTACATTAAACCGTCAAAATATTGACAAAAATAAACAGAAAACAATGAGTTCATAAAAATAATTTCGCATTGCTATCGTGTTTGTGCATTCTAAGTGATCGACGTGATCATGTCAGAACTACATATCATGGAAAGCACAAAACGTCACAATATTGTATTATTTTGATTTAGATCAAGACCCAAAGAACAGTTCATAAAAGACAGTGTTTTCATCGGAGAATCTAACAATCTTGGTGAACCAGTTCAATTCAGTTTCAATGGAACGACAGTCATTTATCATCGATCAGTCCCGTCTATGTAAGTACTTTTGGTTTAGCCTAAGTATGTTGGTTTTAAAAATATTCAGGTCTCAATGAATAGATAATAGACGTAATTATGCGAAGGATTTCGTTTGTCACACGTGTATATCCCGTGTTGCAAAGCAATACTCGACTTCAGTGGACACTTATCGTTGTGAGGTACTTCTTGTTGTGTAAGACGTGACTTGTATAGTTGTTTTGAATATTGTGTTTTGTTCTTTTTAGATACGGGTTATACAATCAATAAAGTGACATACATTAATAAGAAGGGGTCCGTATATTGACGGAAGTTCCATCAAGACTATTCTAATAGTATATATTAATGCGAAAACATGTACTAATGATGTGAAATCATATTTTTAATGTTTCTCATTAGAAATAAAGATAGAGAAAGTAGATGGCCAAAGATGCGTTACAACACGGACATCATTATTCTGAGGGTACTTTGTGTTGTTTGGGTATATATGGAGGAATAGAACATACATTGAGGATTTACTCTGACATACAACAATATAATTTATTGTATCAGTGTTTAATTTAATAAAATTTGTATCTTTTCAAAATATTTTCGAATCAGACTCAATCATACTGCAAATAACATTACATGGACACACCAAGTAAGATTAAGACATTGTAATTCTATAGAAGAAACGACGTGTCAGTGAATGGCAAAGCAAAGCCGATAATTCCGCTTCATGGTGTCGAATAGCAATCACAAATGTGTGACCATTCAGTCTATTACGAGCCTAACGTCTTAAACTAAGTAACATAAAAGAGCAAACACCAACATGTTTTGTAAACTTCAATAACTAATTTTCCCCTACAACTCAAAATGAAGATTGAAAAATAACTTAAATTATTATGAATTAGATCCCAGCTAGTCCTAAAAGTCCGAATGCATACTGTTCCAAATGAATTCCGGTGGTGTTCCAAATAATTTCCAATATTGAATGTGCTGATATGCCTATAGCCTCGAACGTGCTAATGTGCCAACAGTCTTTTGATGTATCACAACGATAAAATCCAAACTGTTCTAACTTAATGATTTATTCCGAGAAGTATTAATGGGCACTTTGTAGTTCCAGCGAATATATGAAATAAATAAATCCACCCGAATTGAACACTTAACACAACAATAAGACTGATTCCACTTCAGATGTTAAGGCTGGAATTACTAATTTTGAAATAAAGAATAATAATATAGAAAGGTGAAACACAATAATAGAGCCAGAATATAGGTCAGTTTCCTTTCTCAAACAATCTAAGTTGTCAACGAGTTCAGGAATTTCCAAGTGAAAAAATAATGTCCAAAACTGAAATGTAAGCAAATATGTTTAACTCCATTAATAATGATCCGAATATTTAATCTATAATCATAAAGAATTATGAGTTATGTATCATATTGTTTTTCACAAGAAATGTCATTGGTTACGTAGACACATAACTCGATTTAGACAAAGGTTAATTACAAAATACGGATATTCATAACATATAATCATGGAGAAAAACCAACAAACAATAAAAATTCAATACACATAGCATCTCCTAATTTATATTGCTACAAAAGAGACCTCTTCCGGTTGTTAGCTGAAGTTTTGTTATGATATCAGTTGATATATAACTCCCAAAATAAGATAAACAGATTTAAAGAATAAACAGAACGGCATATCCTACATTTCGTTTAGTTTCTTTATAGAATACAATGTTTGACCCTTAAACTAAGGCGATAAATTATCAAATTTAAAGTAAAATTAATAAATAGTCATTGTGAAGTCATGAAATCTATAACATTCAAAATTTCATGATTTCTTCAAGGTTAGTCTAATATTTTATTAATGTACTTTTTCTGGACGTGTGGCCTAGAAACGTCACGACTTTGAAAATTCATATCATATCAAAAGATTTATCTGACCAAGAAAAAAACAACAACATGCAGTCATTATTTTTGAGCGAGTTACTTTGCTTTTATTTAATATTCATTATTTTAATGCTCCAGAACCAGAGCCGAATTTATTAACTTAAAGAAATATGATATTCCTTTTTCTACAGCTTGCAAGATCAGTTAAAGGCTATCTTTTGAAGATTAAAGACCATTCAATATGACTGGTATATTATATTTTATCATCAGTAAAACAAAAATGCGATTGCATAGCAAGTATTTAAACCCTAATCATTTCTTAGCGATATATCGACTGAGCACATATTAATATAACAGAAATATGACATTTTTAGTGAATGTCACAACTGTTCCAGAAATATGACATTTTTAATGAATGTCACAACTTTTCCATAAATATGATATTTTTAATGAATATCACAACTATTCCAGAATTCTAAACTGCTACCACGTAATATGTCTTTCAATGTTGAGTAACTCTCAGTACAACCCAAATACGATATTCTTGACCTGCACATTGTTTCGTCTAAAGAAAGTTTTTTAAAAAACCTCCCGGTAGGATCAAATAGGCACAGAAGTATTAACAGTCATGAATTAGGATCTATCCTGGTCATAATAAGTAAAGAACTTTACTTGATCATATCAAATAGGAAACCATAAGCTAAACGGCGCAGAATCTTGAAATTGCCTCTTCAACCCTTACAGCGGAATACACTTTACGTTAAGAGTTTTGTAACATAGGTTGGAAGGTTATATTTTGTGTGATGACGACATTTTATTTGCCTGCTCATAACCTCCATTGAAAGTGTAGCGATTTATAAAAAACATTTAAGACAGAGATATTATTTTACACCCTGGCTGTGAAATATAATCAGCGATTTTGCCGTTTATTTGACTCTGACATTAACAAAAGCAAATTCTCCCGAACAAGTCCACATAAGAACGTTTCACTATCCCAATTAAGAATGTCATGTGTCCCTAAGGTCGTGCTATGGAATATGGTTTGCCCTGTTATTCTAAATGCAGCAGTTATTCCTCTTGCAGCAGCATTCCAAGACTAGGTCTTGTCTTCTACGATGGACCAATATTCGCGGAAAACATCTGGTTTAAAGGATACAAGAAAACACCCTATTACAACATGGGAGCCATAGGATTTCAGAGGAAAAATCTGTATGGCAGTTCTACTGTTAGCTCCGTGAAGGCTGCTAAATTTGCCTTTATTGATGGGGTTAGTATTGTAATGATCGCCTGATTTACTAAATGAGTTCCGTTTTATGAGTAATTGACGGAAAAAAATGTAAGTTAACTACTAGTAGCAGTACATCGCTTTTATTTATGAGAAAATTATCTTTTAAGAGACCAAAAAACCAAAAATATTCCAGATTATTCTGCTTTAGTAACTTTAATTCTATTTAAAAATGAATCAATTAAATCAATTATTAATGTACAATAAAGGTAGGCAATATTAGAAATAAATATTGTGGAGTAAATTGTTGACGTAGGGAACATTGGATGGTTTTAATAGATATTGCATAGGGATTGATGCCCATGCTATTAGGAATGAGTTAAGTTAGGTCCTCGAAGATTTCCGAAACATTTGGTGTGCATGTATGGGAAAACTACGATTGGTTGAAAACCAAGGTCAGATATTTTCTTTATTCATCTTCATGTCAGTAATCATACTAGAACTGGACAGAGGTCAGAAATATCCTACACAACCTCATTAGCTTCTCGATTACTGTTACAAGAGGAACAGTTTTAATTACATGATGTTAGATACTGTACAAGTTATTTTGTCTTCTATTCTCCGATCCAGGATTCTACAGGCAACAGGGTCCTAGATGGAGACGACGATGATCCTGAATTCGGAAGTGAAGATGGTGACAAGGCCAAAACATTCCAAGATGTTGACGGCTCTGTTTCTGGTGTAGCTAATAGCCAGATTGTAAAGCCGTATGATTACTATATTACAGAGCAATGCAGGAAGAAAATAAACTGGGATATGGCAATTTGTCCACATGATTACGGAAAAGTAAGGATCAAACCTTCAAACGAAACTATATATTACAATTTTTAAATAAGATAATCAATAATAAATAATGATTAATATAATTTATTCAATACTTGTTAACAAACACGGTTTATCCTGTAGTTAGTTCTAGAAAGAATGTCGTTCATAAATAATAACGTTCAGAAATATATGGCTAAACATTTCTTCACTTAAATGTTTGAAACTATTAATTTATAATGGATAGATCAATTCATACTGCATCACCAACATGTCGCATCGTCAGGCGTAACGTTAATAAATGAATTCCATATGCGCTGATTATTTTCAGATATAAAAAATACATTGATTTTCATTTTGGAATACAGATTATGTTTGTTATACCTTGCTCAATCATGATTTCGTAACACTTCGAGAAAATGGTGAATATGTTTGAAGCTTAAGAATTCTAAATCTTCAATATTGCACCTTTCAAAACAAAATTGAACTATGAAATTTTTCATATAAATTCAATTTCCATTTAAATATTCATTTACTTCTATATGTAAAAATTACAAATGCATACATTTAAAATTCTTTTCACCTCACGTTGCTCCCCAGCAAGCTATAATTTTTTGTGATTGCAGATCCGACCAGACGTACCAAACAACCTTAAGAACATCACACGTCCCATAATGACGAGATTGGATACAGGGGCTGAGGAGCAGTTAACCGGTGTTCATTCAAGCGACTTTATGGTTATCTTGGGTGGATCCAAGAGATATATGCTTCACTGGAGCAAGCAGATCCCCAATCCTCTTGAAATCTATAGTGATGGAATTGAAAAGTGAGACACACATAAACACATATAGTTGACTAGTGTGTGTAGTTGTGTGTGCAATTCAGCTTGTTTTGCGAGTGAGTTCTTCCAATCGATGTTGTTTAAGCGCTTTGAGTAATGAACCATGTGGTGCAGGGCTCTAGTGTATGAGAGCGATGTAGTATTTTTCACTACGCACATCATGGTTCTGTTTATTAATAGGACGAGATAACTGGTTTGATAATATTGGAGTCAGTCTAAATAAATTTATTTCATGTACTATATGGATACAGTAATCATGCATTAATACTTTGCAGCCTGGGATTCAGGGATCTCTCTCTCTCTCTCTCTCTCTCTCTCTCTCTCTCTCTCTCTATATATATATATATATATATATATATATATATATATATATATATATATATATACGAGTCTACGCTCTTAAAATAAGTGACAGAAAAGAGTGAAACATATCAAGCTTTGTAAGATTTAGCAAATAATTTTATTTCCTTAGAATACAAAGTGAAAATGAGAAGACAAAAAACAAAAAACAACTTACGGTATTGAGAATTAAATCACAGAATTAAATCACAAAATAATCCAAGAATTACAGACACAAGTCCTAGTAATTTAAGTCCTGAATAAAATTCAGTAGAAGTCCAGAAAAATCCCGACACTGAAGTCGATGACGTGTCTGTGGTAGCTTTTGGAGTGCCGATGTGTCAACAGTCCTCCGTTTAATTTTATCAAAGTACCTTTATATTTCCAGAGAAAATAATCACTTGAATTCAATAATTTGAACAAAAAAAAAAAAAAAAAGATTCCAGCCCAAAACTGCTGGTCAGGTCATATAATACCACTTAAAGTGCTAGATGTTAAAGTCCTCACAATCACATTATATAGTTCTCTACTTGATCTCACGTCACAATTAGCATTTTCTAAAAGCAAAAACATTAACTAATGGAAATCAGCCTTCCAGAATGATCCTGATGTTTACAGAATCAAAACAATAACCTGCTAAATTCACTTAGGAATGTCCGAAACCCTGACCCAAATCCACATATTTACTTTTTATGTTAATAAAGATGCTAATATTAAGCCCATAAAAATAGAGATTAATTTAGCTATGTATTAGCTGTTGACATGAAATGAAATAAAATTTTGTTTTAAAAAGACAATCAGTCGAGCAGAAATGAACTCAATTTTGGACAAGGTCAAGTCCAGCATACAATATTACATTATAATAACATGTAATGAAATAAATAAAAAAAATTAAAGCTAAGAAAGAAACAATTAAAATAATATAAATAACAACATATATATATATATATATATATATATATATATATATATATATATATATATATATATATATATATATATATATATATAGATAGATAGATAGATAGATAGATAGATAGAAACAATGAGAAACGACAATTATATTAACCCTTTGTGTCCCTCTCTATTTTATTTTTAATGTACACCCGAGACAAAATAAAAATTCTAAATTAATCTCTTCGGCAGTAATTACAAAATAAAATCAGTATAATAATATAAATTATGTGACGATCAGTTTATTCTTTATGTTTTGTTGGCTAATATTTGTACCAACACATATTCCAGTACATACAACAAGAAAAAAGCCTTATTATGCAAACATCTGTTGCACAAACTTATAGTGCAATAATTTGAAAAAAAATTCGAGTGAAAAACAAAAACGTAAAATTTAAACCTGGAATAAAGAAATTAGTAAGGCATCTGTTGAAAATGAAGACATGTATCTTCCTAGAGATGAAAAAGCACCCACAAAAACTTAGCATCTTAACTCAAGAAGAAACATATCCTTCTATTTTCTATCCTGCTTGCAGTGACACACTTATGAATAATATTCGTGATAGCCTGCATAAAACGAATGCTTGAATTTAATATAATAATATGAATAGTCAGCACTGTTTTCATTTAAAGTACCCCATATAGGCATATGTAAATGATTAACGTATAAAGTAGATTTGCTTTGATCGGTGAAAAGAACAAAAACAAAATCTAAAGTTTAACAGAGCTTATATGTCCTAATTTTTATACTAGGATCTCAGTTGAACTCCTCGAAGTAGTTTTAAATACAAAGGGAATTTCAATCAAAACAAAAAGCATTAAACGTTTTTATTTCAGAGATAAGTGGGTAACTTTTGGAGTTTGTCTTCCTAAAGGAGCTTCATTTGACCTTTTCTCCCACGCTCCTCACTGGGTACAACATGTGTGTCAATGGATAGCAGCAAGCAGTATTGATGACTTGGAAGACAAAACTAATGATGGCAAAAAATATTATTTTGATGCAAAAAATAGGTATGTTACTAAAAAATTGTTACCTGTCCTAAAAAATTACTACATTTTCCCGAAACAAGAAAAGCTATTTAAATGCTGTTGTGTGACAACAAAGGTAGACAAAGTACAGTTGCTGATGATAGTTGCAGTTGATGACTATAAGGATAATCAAAATTATGAATTGTCCTCAGACTTGGAAGGTATTGAGGGACCCCCACCCTCCACTGCCAGCACCTTGAACAGCATTATGACCATTGTAATTACCCTTTCAGCCTGTTCCTATGACCATCTGTCCGTCCATTTACACAGTCCGTTCGTATGACCATCTCTCAGTCCATTCACACTTCTTGTAATCAGAATAACTCTCTAACTCTTATGCATAACTTGGTCGACTTGGTGGATCGTTTATTACATGTAGATGCTTTCTGAAGGTATTCTGTTTTCAGGTTCGATTTTAATAGAGTTACTAATGGGTTTATATTGATATTAATCTACAACATGGAACAGTCGTGTAACCATAATAAAGAAGCAGTTATTTAACATATTATGATGCAGTTTAGTGTGTTTGCTATCACATGGACCCATATGTGCTTTTTATGGGTTTACCTACTCAGCTCCGTTTTGAAATTGAGTCATATTCCTTGAAAGTTAGTTATATATCGTTCACATGGGAGTTTGTTTTGTAACCGGCGTAGCTCTGCAACCTTTACACACAACTTAATGGCATTTAGCGTTTGAATTGGATACTAACTTTAAATGTATGTTTTATATTTCACATCCAATTTTGATGAAATCATTGCCCCTAACCCATATTAAATACTCACTATAATAGCTCCTTCTAATCAGTGTAGCTCACGATCCATTCATTTTATTGCGATGAAATTGATACTGTACATTTTATCAAGACCTAAATGTATCTTATAGACGTTTTCTCTCATCAGCTCCTTTTGTAACGGAGGTATGGCTCTTGACAATGCATTTTATACCTTCAGATTCGATTATGCTTATGATCAGTATCACTCAAGATGAAATCAGTATGTCATAATACAATCTCTTACGAACATGTACCTTAATAAGTTTAGTATGTTTTCGAAAACAATCATAGTCACTTGATTGTCAATCGTAATGACTCTGGTATTTGGAAAACTGCAAGATCATTTCTCCATAATCAACTGAATGTTAAATGAATCAGCGCGTGGCCTCAGATTGGTGAAACCTTTAGTGGTGCTGGTTTTCAGCGCTGGACATTATTTCCAGGAGTTATGAATTGTGATACCACGTCGTTATAACCTTCATTTGCGCGACAGAATTTTATTAAGCATTGCTGGATTTATATTGATGAGACTATGAAAAAGTCCAATTTCAGATGTCCCGCGATATCTTATGTTGATTTTTGGCCAGAGAATTGATGCCTAGCAGCCAATGTTAGTAAGCACCTTGAAAGTGCTGACAACGTAAATGATTTAGACTTCTAGCATTTCAATTAGAAGAGACGTGTTCCCTGTATGCTCATCTTCCCCAAATATTATGTGTCCGAAGAGTTCTTCTTGTTAAGGCTTTACCGAGACGTAGGAGCAGGATACGTTCGGATGCAACATTAGCTCCAGCGGCATTAGATTTAACTCAAATACTGAGGCTCAAATTCCAGAATAGGTTGCCTGCTTCTAGCCATGAAAACAATTTTACAAAATAATTCGACGTAACAATATAACATTCTTTTGGGCCTTCATATATCACGTATTGAGAGTAAAACAAGAAAATCTGGTAAAATTCTGAGAAAACACTTATTATCTGATTTTGTGGCAGCTTACCTCCAAAATTAGCATTCTCATTTTTCCATAGCTATATAATAATCAAATAAATCTTATAACGAAGATTACAAGCTTATACAGGGTCGTTCTTGCACTTGTTTTGATATTATAAGTGTTTACTTTTGTTCCCCAGAAAAGAATGGCATTTAACTTCAATAAAAATATCCAAACATATAGGGTCATAAATTAAAATGATGTAATATTCTCATTTTGTTTCTTGCCTGCTTATCTTAGTACTTGAATAAATTCTTCATTCTCTTGCTAGTGTTCTCTACTTCAAATTCGTCAATGAGTATGAGCGTCAACCGATGGACACCTCAGGCTGCCCAATGAACCGTTGTCCGGTACTAAAGATTATTATTAGTGGAATAGACATCAACTACACCGATGCTGATTGTAGGGCCCGCCTGAACATTCGGAAAACCAAGGTACGATATCCATTGCAGTAACCTTTGAAAGAAAAGCTATTCGTGGTAAATGCTCCTTAAAGTGAATTTAATTTTTAAATGTGTGTTGCATGCGGTCAGTATATCCTTTATTCTGATAGACTAAGCCGAAGTATACCTATATGCTGTGCGTTTTCAACGACAGTCACTCTCTCTTTACAAGAATATTTTAGCATGTGAAAGTCCCATCCAATAATTTTGCTTTTACAACTCCAACCTGAATGTTATACACTAAAAGTGCGAATCATAACTTTGTTCGACATCTCTGGTGCACTACGAAGACTTGGTGCATATTCATTCACTGTTTTAGGACATACAATTAATTAGCAGTTATCTATATGCAACTGCCACTGTAACATCAGGACTAGTTGTTGTAAACAAGTCTGATACGCATGCGCCAGCTTGTCACGTCCCAGGAAAACCAATGATGGATAGCAACATCACTTATCTACGCAACAGTCAAGGATACTCACAATAAAACTGCATATGTTGTGCAACATTGCTTATTTGATTTATATATTTGCATTAAGCAATGTCGACCACCTCTGACACTTATTATATTTTATTGAAATCTTTTGCTTATGTTTATATTTCGCAGGCACTCGAGTTTCAAAATCTTGCATGAATCGCCAATGAATGGAAACTGTATGTTTTTCTGATTCATTTCTTAAGAAAAATACGTGCTAACCTTTCGAACAAAGGCAAATGCTGAATACTAAATAAAAGATCGCTCGTTTTTATATCGATTTGGACAAAAGAAGCATTTTAAAAGAATCTTGTATAATCAAAACCTATGCGTTTATGTGCCATTTATATTGCACGAAGGCATGATCATCAACATGACCTGTAGAGTTTTTCTATGACGAATTCTAACAGATAAAGGCGTTCCAGTAGGATTCTAAGTTCTTGATCACAGCAGAATATTTTGTTTTATTGTATCCAATATTCTTGCTACTGATAAAAGAACGTCATTATTCCGACCATAATCGTTCGTTATACGTTTCGTATTAACATAATTTCGTTCATTTCAGAACAATCATAACATGACTGACTATTAAAGAGTACTTAATGCACATCTGCAAAAATGCTCTTGGCGCAGAAAAATCCAATAACACAATCTTGACTAGCCTTTGTTCTTATTTCCGAATGTCTAGCAAAATTATAAATGACATAAAAATTGCATCAGGTTACTGGTCACATTACTTCATTACTACCCTTGAACTACAACTAAATAACTCCGAACACGGAAAAGGATTCTGGAAGTTTAATACAAGTCCTTACAAGGAACCGGAGAATGCTACACATGTAAAATATACAGCTAGTAGTGTAGAAAAAGAATACGCATTACCAGTCTGTAATCCTGATAAATTAAACGACATAACTGTGGCAGATATCCAGTATATAAAAATCGACACTCGTCTAGTTTTAGAATTTTTATTAATGAAAATAAATGACTCAACTATCTCATTTGCTACATATCAGAAAATGAAAATGAGAAACTGGAGAAAAAATCTGGATAATGAAATTGATAGGGAAACGATTTTTATAGTTCCTGAAGATAAATGTAAGAATAAATGAATCAACTGTAAGGGTATGTACTTAAAAGTAGGGTCCAATGGATTGAAAAGGGCGAAATTACCATCCTAATAGTTGTGTGCCTTAGATAATAGATGCTTTACAAACAAAGCGACTAGTGGTATATAACTTTCATCGAAGCATAAGTAATAAATTGTTATTAATGTTATTAAATGTAAAATATATGCTGCCAATAAAATAATAAATACGTTGAATTTACACATTGAACATTTTGTTTAAAGAAAGGTATTCTTAATTTCCACTGTAGCAAAGAAAACAACTTAGTGTAAAATTTTACCTGAAATTGGATATTTTAAGTAAATCTTTTCTCGCAATTAAATTAATGACTAGAACAACTAGTCCCTCCATTAATCTTACCCAGGGTACAAAATTTCCATACAAAATAATCAATTTTTTTTGCACACATTCTTTATGGCCTAATATCTTCGTATCCGTTTTGTCTTCTTCTGGTATTGCATTGTGTAGACATCAAATAATTATTAATGTGAATACGGTTATTATTATAGTTTTCAACCGGATAAATAGAAGTGATTCACAATATGCAGTTATGTAAACGGCCAGTCCTAAGCTCTCCAACCCTCGCACTACGCATGTCTGAAGGTAATAATGTTCAAACGATGCTATGCACAACATGTGTGCTTGAAGATATACTGTACGTCCATGTTCACAAAAAGAACATAAAAAAGTGTTCATAATACCTTTTCATCCATTTGGATGAATTAGGTTAAACTGTTCCGTTTTGTCAAATTGATGATGCGAATTAAAAATCCAAATCGGTGTCACTGTAATGCCATTTTATGCAGATTGGATGACTAGTAATGTTTGTTTACCGCATCGTTTTCGTTTCCGATTTTTCCAACTGTTGACAAAGATAATTCAACCAGCATCACTTTATTTCCAACTGTTGACAGAGATAATTCAACCAGTATCATTTTATTTCCAACTGTTGACAGAGATAATTCAACCAGTGTCACTTTATTTCCAACTGTTGACAGATATAATTGAACCAGTATCACTTTATTTCCAAATGTTGACAGAGATAATTCAACCAGTATCACATTATTTCAAACTGTTGACAGAGATAATTCAACCAGTATCACTTTATTTCCACAGGTGACCTTGATTAATGATACCCGATCTCTTAATACAGTGATTGCGTCTCCTCCAGCGGTAAGCTTAATTCTCATGTATAGGATATATATTACGTCGCATAAGGAATAAATTAATAAATATTAGAAGCAATAAAAGAAAGCACAAATATGCTATTGTTAAACGAAGAGCATGAAAGAGCAGATAAATTAAGTTAGCATAAAATATAATATATATTTTTTCCATTTTCCCCAAAGAACGATTTGATAGAAATCTGTCATAATACTGAAAATGTGGATGAGCATTTGAGTGTTCGAATGCTATAGTATTTATTATATTGCTAGTAAGGAATGATTCTCCTGGATACTTGGGTGTTATTTAACGACGATTACCGTAGAAGACCCTCATATTTCCAAATATTAACTAGTGATACAAGTTTAATTAATGCTCGTTAATTTTCTTGGTTAGGGTATTGGTGCCAGGTCAACACGTCCGTTTGCAGACCGAGGGAGAGTAAATGGAGCCTGGAGTGAATTTGGATCCTGGAGTAGCTGCTCTGTTACTTGTGGAGGTTAGTATTTATAACATCATGAAAGACAGAGCGATTGAACCTTGTCACTGCATCATCGAGTAGAACTATATACCGTATAACTGAAATTTTTATTTCTTGTTTTTTATAGATTCGAGCACAGGAGAAATTAATATTACCTTAAGCGTCTTAATTAATACTTTAAAACCTTTACCAATTTAGAGTCAAAATGTTTTGATTTTGAACATATACAAATTAACAAAATCTTCAATTGAAGAAGAATATCTCATTAAAACAAAACTGACCGTGAGGTCCATACCTTAGTGAAACATTTTTGTTTCATTTTTATTTGAGAAAAGCCAGCTTCAAGTTCTTCAAGTGATAATCTGATAAATAACAAAGATAAAGATACAACTTGATTATGGAAATGAATAATTTTGAACAGGGAGCCTAGCATCTTCTGGCCAAACAATTTATTAATTATTGCTTTTATCCAGTTTTCGGCCTTCTTTCTAAGTCAAGTCAACAAATTTCATCCCACGACGAGAGTCTACAGTGTTCTGTATATTGAAATTGTATAGTGGGATTGACCTTTGTTTATAATTGAGATATGGAATTTGGGCTTAACTGATTAATGTCTTTTTTAAACAGCATAGTTAATTTTTGTCTTTGATTGTAAATCATATATTATGATTATTATTATTGGTAGGTAAAGGTGTTAACTTGTGATTGAGTTCAGGTCATTTCTTTTACCCTCTGAAAGTCCTGGTGAACCTGATGTTTGCAATGTCCTTTATTAAAATTTTAGCAATAAATCTGATTTTGCTGGCAACTTATAACGTTATAGGAGTGAACTTTTCAACCTCATCCTGGTCTTCTAATTGTGTGTTTGGTTTTATGTTTGGCTTGTTTATATTAGAATTACTCTTTCCAAACCTAACATCCGAAGCTGAATCAGTCTTTTATTTTTGGTTCGTTTCCAATTTGATGGGATTGTTTAATTTAAATTATTGATTGGAATTGCAAACTGTTCGTGACTTGCGGACTAAAGTCCTATTTTGGGATTATGGTGAATACAATATATAGACATTTTGGCATATATCATTGCTATACATCAAGACTATTAGTACATTAACTCTATTTCGGAGCATTGGTACATCAGTAAATTCAATATTGGAATTCATTCGGATCACCACTGGAAATCATTCGGAATCCTGTGTACTTTTGAATCAGTAATATACCTATTAGAACCATCTGGAATTTAATTCACGATTTCGTAGGTTCTTTTTATATTTTCATTCATTGTAGAAAAATAAATTATTTGTTGAATTTTACACAATTTACAATTTTACAAAACTTGTTAGTATTCTCTCTTTTCTGTTACTTAGTTCAAGACCATATAGTCGTAACAGCATTCGATGATTTTACTAAACATTGCTACTGTAATTTAAGATCTTAGGTAGAACCAAACATTCCTTCTATAGGTGGTATACGGAAGCGGTACAGATACTGTAACAACCCAATACCTCACGGTGGGGCTCACTGCCAGGGTTCTGCTGACCAGCAGGAGATTTGCAAAGATTTTGTTTGTCGTAAGTGGTAATAAAGTGACTAACCTGACTCGCCTCTACCTCTATTAAAAATACCATTATTATGATTATTATTTGTTTCAAGTTGTCATTTTCGTGTTTCCTTTCTCATCGTTGTGCAGAGAAAAAGATTACATGCAAAGTCCTTTCAAAAGAAAAAGCGATCGAGATATCTAATAAAAATATATACAAAATAAAATTCAATACATTCTTTGAGAATTAAATTTCCTTAAATTTTATGACTGTATAGAAACCTTACACAAATGTGTTACATAGAGAGTCCTTTTTTTAACCAAAATGCATATAAAATGTTACTCTACCTATTTCATCATATATACATATTTTTTATTTAAAAAAAACAAACTTGTCTGACAGAATGATATATTAATGGAACCAAACACTTGAACTGCTTACATATTTAGCTCCTTGCTCCATTTCCCTGCAAATAAATTTTCAACATTTTGTTCCATTTCAGCTGAGGCTGGTGTATTTAGAGCTTGGTCTACATTTTCACCATGCGAGACAGTTACTGGATGCAGTGGCATGCATATGAGGACTAGATCCTGTATTATCCCAATTAATCAAGGGGCCTATTGTAAAGGTGCAATAAAGGAGGTTGCACCGTGCGATGCATGTGCCAAAAACAAATAATGGTTGTGACTGTATATATATATATATA
>JAECUM010030405.1:0-14098 GCA_016617855.1 Megalonaias nervosa
TTCAATAAATTTATCTTTTGTTACGTCACCGCATTGTTCGTTCGCGATATTTCTAACGTCAACATTGTCAAGTCCTGGAAATAATATAAAACAACCAGTATTTCGCCTGATAAATCTGTCGACATTATAATATCCTTGAGCGAGATAAATAGAATTACATTTTTTATTTCGCGACAGTGAAAAATACGATCTGATTTTATTCATTTCTTCATTGTTTAGCGGAATATCATCAAAAACAACTATTTTGTGTTCGGACGAATCGAGTTGATTAACTGGAATAAGTTCTTCCGGTTGTTTGATAATAAAGAAATCTTCGCCAGATTCAAGATCGTCACGAAGTTTGTCATTATAATTGTTAAGTAGCTCGTACTTATCTTGCTGCGGATTAATCGTGTAAATATAAACGCGATCGTAGTTAAAATTATCTCCGAGAAGTAAATTCATAAGCAAATTTGTTTTGCCCGATCCAGTTCTACCAACTATAAGATAATGACAATCTGGAAGCTCATTGTTATGTTTATGTTTCACCAACCGCTCTGTATCAAAGTTTAATATCGACGATTTTGCCATTATATAATTTTATTGTATATAATTTTGTCAAGCAGTAAATAAATAATGAGCTTTTACTCAAAATTTGGAACAACAGTAGGAGATTCAACAACTGCTCAGCAAGACTTATCCAAATATGCAACTCTTGATCAGCTCAGAAATGAAATTACTAATTTATTAAATATCACAAGTGTCGATCAAAACGAAGTTGTTATTTTCCAAGATAAAGAAGGACGATTAAAAACGAGTAATATACAACTATCAGATGTTCTTGTAAGAATTCCTAACGCGGTTGTTAATAATATAGTTACTTTTGCCGATCAGGGTAAAATACAAGATTCGGATAAGTCCGTTAACGATTATGTTAGGAAAGCTGGCGATGTATTTACCGGTGACATTATTATGTCAAGAAGAAAAATTACATATCTGGGAGATCCAACCTCGGATAATGATGCTGCAACGAAAAAATACGTAGACGATCAAGAATCTAAGTACGTGTCAGTTCGCGGTGGTATAATGCGTGCATTTCTCGATATGAACAACAACGGTATTAATAATCTCAGAACACCAGAAACAGATTTCGACGCCGCAACGAAGAAATACGTCGACGATAAGGAAATTCCAATAACGACTTCGTTAACGACTATCAATGATGGAATTGCTGCATTTAGAATTGATTATATTAATCATGTACAAACATTTCGAAATTTTCGTAGAAATGTAAACAGATCTATTAATGACTTTTTTGGAAGTCCACCAGTCGTTGACATAAAACTTACCGACATTAACATGAAAATCAACGATATTGTTAGTGGAATTCCTAATATTATTCAAAAAACTAATCTCGTTAAAATTCCACACGGACAACAAGCTAACAATATCGTGTACACAGTCGCATCAGGAAAAACAACATGGACACCGCAAAGTAACATTATCAAACATACTGCAGAAGTCACTGGTATTTATAGACTGTCTATCTTTAGCGCTGAAAAGATTAAAATTAAAACTATAGTATTTCCGTGGTTTCGTTCAACTGACGTTGGAACTATATCTACAATAATAAATAAAGATGTTGAAGAAACATTTCTACTGGAAGTAGATGATAAAACAATAGTCGCGGCGTCTTACTGGTGGTGTCTGGAATTTGTAGCTGAAACGCAGAAAGTAATTTGAGGATTATATAATAAATATTATAATGAAAAAAGATATAGTCGATTTTAATCATATTTCAGAAAACATTCCGAAACAAGATGTTGACGCTCTAATGCAATATTACAGATACTATCATAAAAATCTTTGGTGCGTTAAAAAATGTTACAAATACTATGCAAAAATACTGCGAGTGATATCATATCGACCGCTGCTAATGACCGGCTCTGGTATAATTTCAAGTGGCGCATCATTAAATCCGTTTTTGTTAATAATATCAGGTGTCGGCGTTTCTCTTGCAGCAGCTTGTAAAAAAGTTGAACCTCGACTCGCAACTAAAAAAAATGCTTGCAAAACAGCAAGTATAACTTATAAAAAATTACTTGATCAAATTCGATCTTATTTGCGGGGTATAAAATATGATATGGACGATTTAATACGCGAGTTCCGCATTATTGATAGTATGTTAACAGATATTCTGCCAATGAGAGTTAGCAAATACGAAAAAGATTATAATAAAAAGTAGATGTTTAATTAATTTTGTATGGCTTTAGTAATATCGTTATCAAATAATATATCAACCATATTGTCAATAAATGTCATCACATCATCTGCCCAACCCGCTATTCTCATATCGCTTTCAACCGCGAATAACCATACCGACCCATATTTCGGCGATATATGATAGCCCACATTTTTAATGCAATCGCTTATTATTTTAGGTTTTATCCCAGTATATCCTGACGATGCTTTGATCGAGTTAAATCTTTTACAAAATCTATTTGTTAGATCGAATCCAACATGTCGTACTGAATGACAGAATGACATTATATATATATTTTATTTGTTTAATATAACATTTTTAACCAATAAGTACTTAGTAGTAGAGAGAACTGATGTATCCTTTCTCAGAGACCCTCGACCCTAAAGCGTAGTACGTTAACATCTTTGTCAGAAAATGTGTTATTATTTTGAGCTAACAAAGGCTGCTGACAAAAATGTTAACTTATAACGTTTTGGGAGGGCCGGGGGTCTCTGATAAAGGATCATCAATTACTCTTTACTACTTTGTTGTCCTCACATCACACTCATCATGCGATACCCAAGTTCGAACATGGGATTTTAACCCACGAACGTTACTACGAGGTGTCCATGCCACAGGAAAGTTGTGAGGGGTAGAAGACCTCAACCTAGATCATTCAGCAAAGAAAATCGCAGTTATGATACTACTCTTAGACGTATAAGTGTACGATCATGATTTGCATCAACACTCGTGTGCCGAATAAATCGACCACTATTACATACACAACCTATGCATACAAATGAAGTTTACACTCAGGTTAATAATATTGATTGTGCCTATGCTGCATATGTGGAGATTCCTTCTCTGTGACACTAACTATTACTGCAGGAATATGATAATTGATTAATTGATCGTTACTATAATTTGTATAAAATACTGTTTTCTATGTGTGGCGATATTTTGTATTTACTGTACCACATTTTATGTGAGAACATTATATTAAACAATTGCCGCGGTATATATGAAAGTATGTCAGCTACAATTCATTTGACTCGCTGCAGTTTATAGACTTTCCCATAGACAAACTCGTGAGCAGTCTTGCATCGAATGGTAATGAACGTTTTACAACACGTTGTCGATATGGTGGCTCTGACGACGGAGCAATCGGTTCACTCACTCGCAAAGAAGTGTATCCTTTGAGTACATGAACGACTGAGATATGTTTGCCGAAACTCACTTGCCACCGATCGAGGTATTTTATTCGTCGTTGTATCGTGAAGGAATTTCCACCAACGACGCACGCAAACAATGTCTGGTCTGCGTTTACTTGCAAAACCTTTGGCGACAATCATGAGCTGTATTTCAGAACAGGTGTACTTCCGTACGCGGATGTTTTTGAGATGATTCGTGACACAGCCATACATGTATACAAGCTTAACCCAGTACACTACTTTTCGTTATCGCGAATGTCTTGGGACGCATTATTCAATAAAACCAAGGTTGAGTTGGAACTGTCCACCGACACTGATTAGCAGAGGAATTGGTGTCGGTATTTGACTGGCAAGCCACCGATAGTTGTGCTCCAACAACCCAAGTGTGGATGGATATGACCCCGTTGTCCCAAACTGTTATACCATGTATCTTTACTTTACATATAATTTGTATGAATGGGCGACGATGCATCCAATGTCTGTTGGTGGGTAAAGTGGGTCAGTCCCGCGGATGTAAATATTTACAAGTACGACAGCAACAGTCTTGTCGGATATTAATTTGAAGCCGACCTGGAGTACCCGGACAATCTTCACTTTAGCCACAATGATTATCCGCTGGCCCTGAAAACTCTGCAGGTGCCACAGAATTGGTTGTCTCCGTATCAGCACGGGATTATAAATGATGTCGGACGCAAGCTTACATAATGTGCTAAGCCAGTACCAGACAACAACCAACTAAAAACAAATATGCAGTCCATATACAAAACCTCCAATTGTGGATACGTATATGGAAAGTCCATCAGGTGCTCAAGTTTCGCCAGAGCGTTTGGATGGCTCATTACATGCAGATGGAATACTCACCTTCGGAATAAGGCCAACAAAAAGTTTGAAAATGACTTTTTCAAGGTAATAGACAAAGCCGCGTTCGACAAATCTGTGTAGGATTTTATGAAAAGAATACGAGTAGACTTTGTCCGTGATAATGAACAAGACATGCTTTGAAGGCGCATTGCAGACCCAACATCTGAGTCACACAAAATATTTGACGGCGGATTCAAAGCTTTGCACAGTACAAAATCGAAACTAAAGTAGACAAAGCCGATATACGTGGGCTCATCTGTGTTAGATATTTCCAAGCGTTTGATATATAAATTCTTTTACAAGATAAAGCTGCAGTACGGCGACAATGTAAAAATGCAAAACACGGATATGGATTCGTTGTTAACGAATACAACTACCAACGCAGTCTACGTAGACATGTGTGACGCATCGCTGCTGAATGAGTTTGACACCAGCGAGTATCAGAAAGATCGTCCATTGACAAGTAAGAAACATAAAACATTGTGCGTAAGTTCAAAGATGAGTGCTAGTATGAACCTATCAAGGAATACGTGGGACTGCCCTTCAAAAATGCATTCGATCATATCTGGTGGCTCCCAAAGCATCAAGAAAGCAGAAGGAGTTCCACTTGCAATAGTGCAAAAATATCTTCGGCATGGTATGTATTTGTAATATCTGCAGCAACAACGCGAATTCGCACACACGGCAAATCTCATAAGGTCAAAGAAGCATGGGATTGGTGTGTATTGTTGCGCTAAAATAAGAATATTCCCGCTTGACATCAGGCAGTGGGTACTTCCATACGGCATCACCACATACACGTACTGGCACGCGCAGATAAAAAAAATAAATGTTATTGGTAGTTCCGTGTACGTGGAAACTATCTGCAATTCCTCTCGTACAAATTGTCTATTAGGAGTTTTGGTTCCGCCAAATGGTAATGTGTTAGTTTCCTCGGAGTATCAATCGAGTCCAAGATTATAAATATATGAATGGACCATACCCGGTCAGAAGCAGGACGCCCAATAGGCGGCCGGTAGCCGTTGCCGTTCCAAATAGGTATAACAACGTGAAGACACTTTTAAAAATAATGCATGCTTGCATTCCTGGAATGATTGCTTGGTACAGCGCAGAGACCGGACGGGTCAGCAGTACACTCACTGACCCAAACTATCAACTCAGTCTCCTCGATCTCGCCTGCCACTTTGGATTTGAAAGTACAATGTTTTACGAACTGGCACGTACTTGGTTCCCAATCTCCCAGCGTTTATCAGGTTCCCGCACCTTTATGTCCACCACGACCAAATAAACTCAACGAAAAACATCGTGAATTGAAAGAACAGTGTCCTGCTACAAGCTGAAGGTGGAATCATTTAGTTCATGATACGCATCCTGGAGGAAAAACATAAACCGCAAAAACTTGAAATAAATAGTGCGACTAATACATAATAAGTTTACCTGGTCCTGACTTCTTCATTAGCAGCGTACCAAGCCGCCTCGTCCCAACTTTCCCGTTTAAAGTCGCTCAAATTGCTGAAGCTCTTCGCCGCACTATCGACAGTACTAGTACAGCCAGGGCAGACAATGGTGCCACTAAAAGAATATGTACCTAAAGACCAACAAAACCAAGTCAGTTGGTATGGTTACTGCAATACATGTGTCTGGTTGCTATCGCTGAGATTCAACGCAAGACTTTCAAAACGTTGGTGGTAATACACATCAACGACAACAACACTATTACCATACTATGCTCTGGATTTTACTTCATTAACCTCCATGGGTGTCGCGATGACTGAACATGGGCATTAATTTCAATCCGTGTAAGCAGGGTCTTAATGGCACATAATGACAGTATTGTCGTTCTGGCTAACGCCTCGCATGAAATCTTGACATGTTTGCGCCACTGACACCATTAAGTACGAGGGTCTCAACGTCAACACATAGCCGACAAGATTCTCATCCACTCTAACCATCTCTGTCCCTCGCAATTAGAACTCACGTTATGTTTCACAAATTCATGGCGGAGCAACCAAACATAGACAGTCAACACCAATCATTAGTACCGTCTGCCAATCCTGAGATCGACGAAGGCTTAGTGGTGCAGCTCGTTAAACATGTGCCTGACATCGACAAAGGTTACAGAACAGACTGGGATGGAAAGAGGATGCAAAGCAAATAAACATTGAGCGCTGGGAACACCAAGAGCACACTAAGCCAACCCACAGTCAGCTGGGAGTATTTACACTTTCGCTGTAGGAGCAACAGAGAAAAGTACTACAGTCGGGGCGCCGCAGATGCGTTTGCTTCTACATTGACAACGTTTTATTTGGCGAAACTCCCTCGGCAATAACCTTTCCTTCGTGATATGTAGCGCTGTCTACCACTAATTTCTCCAACAGAAAAAAATGTTTGATCTTCGAAAACGATGTCTTCTGTCACATTACAATAATCGATGAGGAAAAACAAGCAATCACGTACCCTGCGAACAGAAGACTGGCTGGCTGTGACACTTGGCAAGCGTGCTGGCGGGAAAAAGTGTTCAAGCTTATCCCCTACAACGATATGGCAATGAAAAATGAAATACCGACTAGGTCGCACACAGCCAACACTTCAGTTCTAATTAACGAAGTGGCAAAGAGCGGAAGAATTAATAGCCAGCAGAAGAGCCGAGGCTCGCGATGAAATAATGAAAAGTCTCGCTGGAAATTCATAACAATCAGTTTTGGCTGTCGAAAGAACAAGAATCACTAAAGCAATAAACCATTCGAACAAGGGCTTCTGATTCGAGTCTTACCCCCAACGAACCTCCGCCATAAGATGTTGATTTTGAATAACGGGCGAACAGAAAATGCCATTCCAGAGCGGCCTGATTGTGCTATTTCTCCTGTTGTTTAGCTAATTTAAAAGAACCGTGGCCGCCTAACACGCTATCGCCCTTATTCCATAAATCTTGCATGTCGGCAGTAGAAAGTAGTAAACTGCCAGCTCTGCTGTTAACATTTTTTTTAGATGGGCCTCCTTTGATGTGTACATACCCAATCCAACCACAACCAAGGCTGCCACAGTCAAAGTTGCCAAATGCACGAAGGCATCAATAAAAAAAAAACCATCCGGTGCACATTTAAGCAAATGGTTATAGTTCAGCACCTCTAAGCTGTCATTGTAAGCCAAATGATTATCTAGTGTCTACCCACTGTCTTGCAGGGCTGGTGTGGCGTCGCAAGCCGGCGGCAATCGTAGTGTCAACAGGATCCCCACTTCGTACAGAACCGCTAAACCGTAACTTCTATCAATGACAATCCCAGAGTGTGTGTTAACACTCGTCGAAAACTGTTTTTTGTCACTGGTAGTAATATCCGTCGAAAATTATTTTACCGCAGGTGTTCCTGCGGTTGCTTACAGAACACCTTATTAAATCTACTTCTTTACATCATTAAATTATTAAATTGCAGGTGACTTAATCTTATTCGCTTTTCATATACAAAATGTAGCTACAAGAGTAATTATTTTGCTTAATCCAGTTCTTGCAATGTAAAAGAGTAAACCTTTTGCTGCTATCCGTAATATCAACATCAAACAGGTACTAATTTTACACATTAGCTCACAACTTAAAAAGGGTGGACACATATTTCTATTTTATAGTGCATCAGCAGATCAGAGATAATGTTGTTTGTTCTAAATATGAAATTAAGTTAAAAGCGCATATCTTGCACTGCTGGCCGTTTGTGCAACAGTAGATTCGGGTCTTCTTTGTGGTACATGTAATTTGATGGTTTAACTTGTTGTTAGTACAAATATTAGATGAGAGCCGAAATCATGAGACATACTCAGATATGGCATATAAAAGAAGTAAATGACCTTTCAAGTCCATCTAGTGATGTTTCATTCAGTAATGTATGATTGGTTTCTACAGATTCCTTCATTGAGTTGTTAGTGTTACTTCGTGACTGCTCAACAGGCATTCCAGATATTCCGAATGTCAGTTATCAGTACAGTGAGACCAGTTGTTACGTGACCAATGTTTTCAAAACAAACAGATGTGACTTGGATCTTCAAAAGTGTTCACTGCTGTATCTGAGCATCGTATAAAGTAGTAGTTAATCAAGTTCAGGTACAAGTACTGATATGTATTAAATTTGCATTTTTCTTGTCTTTTCTCAATGATTATATGTTACGTATATCAGTATTTTGTAATTGACATTTGTCCAAAATCAAGATAATGATCTACCTGAACAGTGGCATTCATTTTGTAAACAACATAATACATAGCTAATATTTCTCTATGATTATTTATTAAATATTCAGATCATTATTAATGGAGGTAACCATGTTTACTTCTTTCTGAATGTAGGATATTAGTTTTTCACTTGGAAATTCCTAATCTGGTTGACAACTTTTAATGTTTTGGAGTGAAGACTGACCTACATCTTGGCTCTATTATTGTGTCTTAGTTTTTTATATCAATGTTGTTTAATTGAATTTTAATTGAAAAAATTACTCATTCCTACCATAACATCTGAAGTGGAATCAGTCTTATTGTTGTGTCAGTTTTTAGTTTAGGTGGATATATTTATATAATTTATTCACTGGAATTAAAAAGTGCTCATTAATACTTCTTGGACTAATCACCGATTTCGAATTATAGTGAATTTGGTCAAGGACATTTTGGGAGATATTATTATGATACATCACAAGACTGTTGACACATCGCCACATTCCAGGCAATTGGAACATTAGCGCATTCGAGACTAAAGGCACATCAACATTCAATATTGTAATTTATTTGGAACACCATTGGAATTCAGTTGGAACTTCATATATATTTGGACTTGTGATAGAACTTTTAGGACTATTTGGGATTTAATTCACAATACTGTAAGTTCTTTTTAAATTTTCATTGTGTATTCTAAGAAAATAAGTTTGTTTGTTGAATTTTACTAAACTTTTGGGTTTTCAATCTTTTTTTGTTACTTAGTTTACAACCATAGCGTCGTAACATTACCATTTATGTAAAGTAGTAGATAATCAGGTTCAGGTAACATTGCCACTTATGATATATGAAGACATGATAGGTGATGAATAAACTGTTTCATTCTATACTAGCACTCCAGAGTGTGTTATGTTTGAGGCACGTTTGATGAAGTTAATGAATATACTGAAAAAAGAAATGGAAGAAACCCCAATAACACGTTTGGAAAGAAAGCAAGAGCACGTAGAATCTTTGGTGAGTTTTTTTTTAATGATAAGATTGCTACCAGTAAAGATAAACTGAATACTTTGATTGACTATTTAGATGAACATATTTCTTTTTGGTTACATGGCCATCTTGTGAAGACACAGAAAAAAACAAAAACATGCCACATGTTGTTCCCAAACTACGTTCCTGAAACACGTGTCATCAAAGATTGTATGGAGATAAGACAAGAAAGACCCATTTCACTTCGGCTAAGATTCCTTATGAATACTATGGTAATTACGGTTCACACTCTGGTAATTTCAAGTCACACGTGACATTGAAAGCTGTCACTGCAATAAGCCCAGTAACTGATTACTTTAATTTGTATAGTGGTAGAAGCCAGGTAACCTATGCCTCTAATTTGTACAGTGGTAGAATAAGCCCAGTAACCTATGGCTCTTATTTGTAGAGTGGTGGAATAAGTGATGTTTCAGATGTAATTTCATTTAAACGCTTATTTTATTCCTTTTCTGCTGATAAAAGCGCTGATTATTTGCAAAATTGCTGTTCACCCTAGAGAGAGAGAGAGAGAGAGAGAGAGAGAGAGAGAGAATCTCCATTCGTGTGCAAAAGTAAACAATACTGAATATGGCGGAAAGAGTTTCTTCTCATTCGATTTCTAAGGGCTTAAGGGAACAGATCTTGTGCATTGAAAGGAAAGAAAGAGACGAGAAATCGTACGCTTGAAGAAGAAGAAGAAAACGATTTATCTGAATGACGCTCACTTACTGTGATTTAAATGGCATCATTTGCGTACTTTTAAGTGTGTGTGTGTGTGTGTGTGTGTGTGTGTGTGTGATTTAGATTTTTAACGTAGCTTTAAAAAAATTTCAGTCATATCGCTACGACGTCTGCAGTGTGACAGTTTATTGTGATGTCTAGCACTGGGGCATCATGCCGCAGACATGTGGCATGATGTCCCACCCAGTCACATTATCCCGACACCAGGCCGACCAGTCCTAACACTAACCTCTTAATGCTGAGCGCCAAGCGAGGCAGCTGTTAGTACCATTTTTTAAAGTCTTTGGTATGACTCGGCGGGGGTTCGAACCCGCGACCTCCCACATCCGAGGGGGACGCTCTAACCACTAGGCCACCGGAGCGGTCGCGTACTTTTGAACAATTCTCATTAGACGCAAATGGTTAATTACCTAGAACGTTTTTCCTCATATCCAGTGAGTACTTGTTCAACATGCGCTGTTTCGTGCTGTTCAAGAGAATTACCTTGAACAATATATGTAGTGGTATCATGCAGTATAAATTGGTTGTTTGCTTGGTTTTCCGTTATAGTTTTTGTAAGGAGAATCAAGGTCTACATATTAAGAATTTTTGTTGTTTTTTATTCAGATTCACCGTGAGCTTGTAAATATGCTTCTAATTTTGATTCTTCACAATTTATTTATTTATTTATCTTAAATTGCCTATGTGTTGACGTGTGAAGAAAATATGGAGATTTTAATATAATTAAGTGTAAAAAGTTGCACATAGATTTTGTGCTTGTGACAAATTGTTAAATTTAATTACATGTACTGCCAAATAATACATTATTAACGATACATATGTTTGTCCTAATTTGTTTCAGGAAGAAGGTAACAGTATCGCTTAGCACAATACTCGTTAGTTCAAAAAGGGTCATTGCCGAGTACGTATGCCATGTATCCAATGAGCACTTGTTCAGCACGTGCAGTTTTAAGCTGTTCATGGAAATTACCTTGAACGATAAATGCAGTCTTGTCAGGCTGTTCATGGGAATTACCGAGAATGATATGTACAGTCTTATAATGCAGCATAATTGTTCGTTTTCCAGGTTTCTCGCGCCATTTCATTTTCTGTGTGCATCAAGCAGGGTCTTACGGCCCTACAAAAAATAAATAACGACCCTCCTAGCCATTAAATTAGGCCTGCTTAGGTGTATTGCTCTTCTCACAATAACGTAGATCACCTGTAATTTGTATCAATATTCTTTTATGTTGCATCGCTATTGTTATATGGTGTAGAAAGTTATAAGATTAGCTAATTAAGTATGTTAATCAAGACGTACTGTTTAATTTAAAATCTTAGTTTTAAAAAAAAGATTAAATATGAGAGAGACTATGCGACTTCAATATAACAGGTGTAAACTTTGGAATTACTTTCAAATATTTAAATACTTTTGCGCTTCATATATGTGTATATTAGTCCTCATTCGTAAACGGATGTAGGTAATGACTGTGTGGAAGTAGAGCTAGCTTACAGAAGAGGGTTTTGCTCTTTCCTGATTGTTTCCTGTGTATGTCATATTAGCACGACAATATAGTAATACAGAATTTGACACTTTACACGTATCGGATACTAGTACACTGACCAATGTAATCCCTCTATCATTTATTATTATTACCAACTGTCTGTGTGTGTTATGTTCCAGCGCTATGGTATGCTGCTCGATATGTATTGGTTTGCGGCCTCTTTCTCAAATTCTTATGGCCCGTTAAATGCATGATTCCCTCAGACATTTGGACAAAACAAAGAACTTTTCTTTTTTTCTCTGGAATAGATTGTAAATAATAACTATTTTTAAATACTCTGTTTGAGACAGTCTGTTTTGTAAAAATTATTACAAGAGTTATTTAATGGTGTTTAGTAGTAGTGTGTGTGGTATCTCAATGTTGACATTTCATGAAGATGCTTACCGTCCAGCAAATTTATTTTAATTACAAATGCATGTGAAAACAACTTTTTAAGGAAATGTGTCATTTCGTTACTGTTTTGCTGGGATGTAAACGAATAATAATAATAATAATAATAATAATAATAATAACAATAATAATAATATCCTTCTTATATGAGGGTGACAGAATTAGTACAAAACTAATCCCCCTTGTGGCCCTCAATTATCTACATATATACAGGCAAATATATAAAATACAGCTGGGAATCAAACACCATGCAAAAAAGGTTTCATGGATTTATGTACATCAGAGCAAGTATGGATTCAGCACACAGAGCATTGTGTACACCAGCATACATGATTAAAATCTTTAACACACAACACACACACACACACACATTCATGCACTCAGACATAAACATTGTCTGGATTGCATCTATTTCAAAAATATGAAATGAAGGCACTGTTGATGCTTCTTTAACATCTTTAGGTAGACAATTCCAAATGATTGGACTCAAGAATGCCAAACTAGTTTGATACAATTCACTTTGGGGCTCGGAAGAGGAAAGTTATTAGATGACACAGAGCATAGAATCAATAGACTAGAAACTGTATTGATATTATTTGTCATTTTACTGAACATATCATTAATAAAGTTGTACATACAACCATTTGAAACTTTATACATAAATTTAGCCTTTCTTAAATATATTCTTGTATAGATAGTCATGATCTTTATACCCCTTCATACATTCATGGACATTATCAGCTCTGTTGTCATGGATAACTCTGATGGCTCGTTTTTGAAGTCTTTCCACTTTTAACCAGTTTGTTTTACAAGCATTACACCATACGATGTTGCAGTAGTCCAGATCAGGTTGAAAATAACATTTGTCAAACATTATCCTGTGGTTTAAGGTTAGAAATTCTTTAATTGTTGATAGTAACCAGATATAAAGTCAGGGTCGTAGAGAGCGATAACGGGCCTTGTTGTAAGAAACACCCACGCCTCTTCTAGTTCTTGTTCAAACAAAATTTTCTTTTATAAAATTAAAAAGTGTTTTTCCGCCCGGGCCCGGGCCCCGGGGATATATCCCAGGTTGCCGCCCCTCCCCTCTTATCGACTCTGGATGTACGTAGCCACGGTTTTGATAGCATTACTGATATGCTCTGACCATAACATACTGTTATCAACTTAAACTCCTAGAAGCTTATCTAGCGTAACATCTTTCAGTTCCACGTCATTATAATGGATGTGGAGAATATTATCTTCAAATCTGATACGTTTCTGTTGAGTGGTTATCAGCATTGTCCAAATTAATGACCATTCCATTATGTTTACACCATTTAGAGAGTATTAAAGAGCATTATGTAAGTTTCTTTCAACAGTAGTTTTAGACGAGCTAATATTATATAAGGTGGTGTCATGGACAAAGAGATCAATTTCAATATTTACTGTATGCACATACGGTTTAGTTATAAAACAGTAGTACCCTAAAATAGATCCTAGACGTAGTCCGCATAAGTTTTCGTCCGACATGACATCGTTTATGTCACATTTTCGTTTCTTCCTTTCAAATACGACTCAGACCAATTTAAAGAGTTATTGTTGAGTTTGTAAAGTTTAAATTTTAAAAGTAAAATATCATGATCGATAACATAATAAGCTTTCCTAAAATCAACCAACACAACTCCCACTAGTTCATCATAATCTAGATCTTTGGGCTATTTTTCAACCACACTGGCAAGAACAGTCATAGGAATGATCCGGGCGAAAGCCTGATTGTCTATCATACAACAGATTGTGTTTATCAAGAAACATCATTAGGGAAGAATGTCATTTTTTATAAGACAGAAAGGATTGAGATGGGTCTAAAATTATTTATTTCATCAAGAGGACCAGATTTTTGAAGAGGTTCCACTTTAGTCGTCTTCCATTTTTC
>JAECUM010030406.1:0-15107 GCA_016617855.1 Megalonaias nervosa
TATATATATATATATATATATATTTGTTATGATGATGCATATCATTTATGACGTTACGTAATGACGTAATTGTTATTTTCAAATATAAAGACGTCATCCATTACTTTCAAAACATTTTGTGCTTGAAGAAGCATACCGTAAATGCGAAACTAGTTGCGCAGAATTATCGGCGTTGTGTTTTTTTTGTTTTGTTTTATCCCAATTCCCTTCTTATTATATCAATACTGTAGCTAGTGAAATGTAGGTTTACGTGTCAATGATTCCTATTTTATCAATACGCTCTCTGACGGTTTATGCAGGGTGATAGTTATAGTGTAAGCGCAATATTTCCACTTCAGTTAAAGTTTTATATCATGTTATGACCAATTATTTTTCGGTCGGGGGAGAGGGGGGGCTGAGATTCTCATTTGAGCTCAGATTTTTGCTTTTTCTTTTTATCTCAATAGCTTATTGTTTTCTTATACTGGATATCAAACAATGGGTATAAAGAAGAGCAAGATGTCTTTTTAGCTATCGACAGATGGAATTTCAAAAGAAAACATTTGCATGGCCACATTTATCAGTCCCTAATATAACTTCGATGCACTGAGGTAGGTATCGCGATATATTCAGAAATACCGCGGTACAAAATTGTGCGTGGTACTTGGATCAATATACTTTTCCTCCCGAATCATAATTCGTAAAATTGCTACTGATGTAATCAAATATGGGAAAAGAGGGTCCCCTTTACGACAACCATGTTAATATGAAAACAGACCGCAATTAAGTCCTATTTTTGTGTTCTTCTTTTAAAGAATATACATATCCAAAATTTCATTCGTTCACCGAAATTTTAAATAGCATGTCCTGTGTAAATCTCTTAAATTCTTCTGAAGCTTTTTCAGAGGCAACTATTTCAATAGTAACTTCGGTATTTATTTTATTTCTGTACTACTACACATATACCTAACTTTCATGAAGTCGTATCGACTTTCAGGATTAATTTTGTCTGGTTATATCTGATGAGTACCTTTTATGCGAAATAACTTTTACAACATCCCTACATATATTTTCTTTTCTTTGGCAACAATAACAAATTTCACTTCCTTTATTTTTGTATATATCATCCGGTTGAATCCTTGATTTACTGAATCTCCTGATTTATTGAATCTATCAAAAACGTTAATTATGCTGTTGCTATTGTCTTTAAGTCACTATAACGTCTCAACCCTGCTTTTTTTAATTCATTTTTAGTCCAACTTTTAATTTTAGCAATATCATATGTTTCTAGTGTACGATGTAGTTATATATTGACCTTGGGACATTAAGAACATACAATCTTTCAAGAACGCGTACTTGATTCAACTATTGTCCTTAATCATTATGTACAGTTTTAATATCTGAATGCGTAAAGTTGACATACAGTTTACAGATCTTGTCAGCATATTTAACTGGAAAGCGTTCTTCTGAGTGCTTAATATTAAATAAAAAGAACTTCTCGGATTCAGCATCACGACTGTGTTAGAGTATTAAACAAATTGTTTGGATTACAAGATCGGTTAACGTCCTATTCGTTTTTCATAACATTGTAGACTGGCAATATTCATACTAACGCAAATTAGAAAACAGCATTGTTCCGGATGAACAAAAATGGCTTGCGTGTACTCATTCCAGCAAAGATTGGCCAACTGGCACATTCTGGTGCTGGTTCTATGGAATTGGTAGTACTGGGAAGACAATATAATTTCAGTATCAATCACGTTATACGTGCGGTTTGGATTATCATAAGGAGCGTTAATACTACGATTCCCAATGGAAACGAAATGTTTATGAGAAAAATCTATCATTAGCATAGTCCCTTACAACGAAACAGAAATGTTGACCTCTTGGCATCAGCACAAAGCTTGGTAAAGATTTTATCAAACAAGAACAATAGCAAGAAAACCATTCTAGTGCTGATTAAATTATAAGAGAGCATTATCTGACAATTGAAACTTAGACCTCCATTCGATCCAGAATATTATTCTTGTCTTATCTCCAATAACAATTAATGAATACCTTCCATGAAAAGGAAATGTTAGGTCTTAGTGATATTCAATCACTAGTGCGATGGGAATATTATAACTAGTGAGTACTGCAGGGACGGCATTTGAACTGCGTCTCATTATCATATAGGATTTATGCGATCATTTCAGTTTATATATTGTGTAAACGAAAAGATAGCTACTAACCTAACCATGTCGCATTAGCTCCTGATCATCTAGAATACTTAGTTTTTATGTTTCTAGCTTTCGTGTTTTTCGCACATGTGAAAGTTTGCCCCATATTCGCTTCAGAATTTTATCGTTGTAATTGATCATCAGGTACAGTTTGTCAGCGGCGACCATGAAAATTATATTGCCATGTCTGAAATGGAAAGATTTGGCCCCAGGTATATCAATGCCAATGCGTTGAAAACATTTGGATCTAGTGGAAACTGGGAGGACGATATTCGTCTAACCTCACATTAAAAGATATGACCTTTGTCATCTCGAGTTAGGATTGTGAAATCGAAAACATAGCTACTAATCTGACCATGCCGTATTAGTCCATGATCATCCATTTAGTTTGGAGGGTTATAATTTTCCACAGATTCCTTTAGAATATGATTCTAATCCTTTACAACCATGCACAGTTTATTAATGGCGATCACAAGAACTGTCGCCATTTCTGAAACGGAAATGTTGGGCTCCATGGGTACTCTAGTGCTAATGTGATGGAAATATTAGCTCCAGTGGCTCCTGGAAGGGCAACATTTGAACAAAGTTGCACATTCAGATTTTCATCATTTCGATTTAGTATAATTAAATCCAAAATATAAAAGATAACCTAAACATGTCAAATTAGTCATTGAACATCCAGCACAAAGTAATTTTGAAGTATAACAAACCAGAAAACATCATATGACTGTATTGGAGATTTAAATACAGTCTAGTGGACAAAATAGAGGAGAACAGTTTTGTCTCTGGAAGAGGAACGTTGACCACCTGGATTATGCTGGTGTTGACTGGATCTGCTTATATCCATGAGTATGTACTAGGTGGAAAGCCTTTCTAATTTATCATCTATTCAAAAAGAACACATAATAAATATACATTGGAGATAAGTGTATGGAAACGGTCGGAAAATCAGTTTCCTATAAAACATTATACTTATCAATATTCCTCACCAAGGAGCTACGTTTTATTGGATTATTTGCAATACCAACGCGACAGAAAGGGGATTGCGTGAGAACAATCCACCTCAAGTACAGGTCTTTATATTCTTCGTTTTAATTTAGTACTACACATCCGGAAAGGTGATTCCAACGTGATCGTGTCTTTGAAATGAACAAAAGAGGAACGCCGAATTCGTTCTCTGCAAAATATAGACTTATAAATAGTCTTCAGCAGACATTAATGACATTCTACACCATACACAAGGACAAACTGGATGAGTAAATAAAAAACAACGAACGTATTCTCTATCCGAAACCAAAACATTGTCAACCTGTCACATGCTATTGTTGACTGAAGCTACACATCTCCAAGAGTATGTGTACTTCGAGGAGAGCTTTTCTAATATATCTTACATATCTAACAAATCAGCTATTCAGTTAGATGTGGGACCTTTGTCCTCGTTTTTCAATTGAACAGTTTGCTAAAGGAAGTATAGCTACTAACCTGACTTACGTCACATTAGTCCTTGACCATGCACAACAGTTTTGCTGCTGAACACACTAGCAATTAGTACAAGGATGTAACAAATATTTAAGGACAGTCTACATATTGCACAGAGACAAAATGGATGAGAACATACAAAACAATGACCCATTCTTCTTGCATAACAGAACCATTGTCCACCTAGTACATACTGGTGTTGATTGAATCTGCTTAACTCCATGAGTATGTGTATTGGGTAGAGCGCATTTCTAATATACCGTCTATTAACGTAGAAGGAGGGCGTTTCTAATATATCGTCTATTAACATAGAAGGAGGGCGTTTCTCATATATTGCATATTAATGAAGAATGTGAGGTTTAGCAATACAGACAACCGTATCTTCATTCCCATTTAAGATTATGAAAGGCAAAATGTTCTTCCAATATGACTATACCACAGTAGCCTTTGAACTTTCAGCGCAGGTTAGCCTTGATGCTGAAGAAAATAGGCGTTAGCACACGATTAATATCATATTATCTGGTATAAACTTTGTCATCATTTCAGTGCAGATATTTGATATCCGAATGACTAAAATAGATCCTGATCACAGATCATACATTTGAAATTAAACAAACTAAACCTAGCACATGGTTGTCTAAAACCTTTATGGACATTCTACATCTTGCTCATGGAACAATGGAAGAAAAAAGTAAAAAAGAAGAAGCATTCTCTCCCAGAAAAGAAAACGCTATCCACCTGGCACATGCTGGTGTTGATTGGATGAATATTATTTAACAAGTGTGTACCAGGAGGAGATCATATGAAATAAATAAATTGTTCAACAAGACGTACGAACTTTATCCTTATTTGAATTTAACATTTATGACGTTAATCGTCATAAGGACATTCTACAGCTTGCTCATGGAAAAACGGAAAAAAAAATAGTAAAAATGAAGAAGCATTCTCGTTCAGGAAAAGAAACGCTGTCCACCTGGTACATTACACATTTGAAATTAAACAAACTATAAACTAGCACATGGTTGTGTAAACCTTTTAAGAGCATTCTACAGCTTGGTTATGGAAACACGGAAGAACAAAAGTAAAAATGATTGGATGAAAATTATTTTACAAGTTGATTTCAAATAAATCAACTGTTCAAACAGACGTAGTACCTTTGTCCTCATTTGAATTTAACATTTTGCAATGCAAAAGATAGCTACTAACCTGACTTATGTCACATTATTCGTTGACCATGCACCACATATCTGATGCTAAACAAGCTAGTAATTAGAACATGGATGTATTGAAAATTTAAAGACACTCTACAGATTGCACATGGACAAAATGGATGAGAACATGGAAAAGAATGGCCGCATTCTCTCTCCGGAACAGAAACGTTGTCCACCTGGTACATGCTGGATTTGATTGAATCTACATATCTTCACTAGTATGTGTTGGGGGGGGGGGGGGCATTTCTAATATATCGTCCATGAAAGTAGAAGGAGGACATTTGTAATATATCGAGTTGAATGTGAGGTTTAGCAATACAGGCAGCCGTATCTTCATTCCCATTTAGGATTAGGAAATGCAAAAGATCCTTCCATTATGACTATGCCACAGCAGTCTTTGATCTTCTAGCACAGGTTAGCGTTGAAGTGGAAAAAACTAGAAATTAGCACACGATTAACGTTATATTATCAGATAGGACCTTTGTCATCATTTCAATTCAGATGTATGATGTCCGAAAGATAACTGTTAAAAGGACAGTGCTAAAATAAACCCTGATCATAAATCATACATTTGAAATTAAACACGCTAAAACTAGCACTTGGCTGTGTAAAGCGTTTAAGGATATTCTACAGCTTGCTCATGGACAAACGGAAGAAAAAGGTAAAAATGAAGAAGCATTCTGTTTCATGAAAAGAAATGCCCTCCACCTGGAACATGCTGGTGTTGAATATATTACAATTATTTAACGAGTGTGGGCTGGGAGGAGAGAATTTCTCATAAGTCAACATTTCCATTAGACGTATACCTTTGTCCTCATTTGAATTAAACATTTTGAAACTCAGTTAATTGCTACTAACCTGCGTTATGTTACATTAGCCCTTGACTATGCACCACAGATCTCATGCTGATTAAACTAGCAATTAGGACATAGATGCAGCTGAAATTTAAGTACACTCTTCAGATTGCACATGTACAAAATGGATGCAAAAATGAAAAAGAAGGACCGCATCCTCTCTCCAGAACAGAAACTTTGTCCACCTGGTACATTCTGGAGCTGATTGAATCTACATATCTCAACGAGTATGTGTAATGGGAGGAGAGCATTTCTAATATATCGTCTATTGAAATAGAATGCGAGGTTTAGCAATCCATGCAGCTGTATCTTCATTTTCATTTAGGATTATGAAAGGCAAAATGTTCTTCTAATAGGACTATACCACAGTAGACTTTGATATTCTTGCACAGGTTAGCTTTCATGAAGAAACTAGAAACTAGCACACGATTAACGTCATATTATCAGATGTACCTATGTCATCATTTCATTTCAAATGTATGCTGTCCGAAAGATGACGACTAAATGGACAGTGGTAAAATAGACCCTGATCACAGATCATACATTTGAACGTAAACAAACTTAAACCTAGTACATGACTGTGTAAAACGTTTAAGGACATTTTACAGATTGCTCATGAAAAAACGAACGAAAAAAGTAAAAATGAGGAAGCATTCTCTTTCAGAAAAGGAAACGCTCTCCACCTGGTACATGCTGCTGTTGATTGAATGAAAATTATTTGGCGAGTGTGTGCTGGGAGGAGAACAATTACTAATAAGTCAGCTTTTTAATTAGAATGATGACTTTTGTCAACAATTGAATTTAACATTTTGAAATGCAAATGATAGCTATTAACCTGACTTATGTGACATTAGTCCTTGACCATGCACCACAGTTCTGATGATGAACAAACTAGCAATTAGTACATGGATATATTGGAAATTTAAGGACACTCAACAGAATGCACATGGACAGAATGAATAATAACCTGAAAAAGAATGATCGCATTCTCTCTCGGAAAACGAAACGCTGTCCACCTGGCATATGCGAGTGTTGATTTGATGAAAACTGTTTGACAAGTGTGTGCCGGGAGGAAAGCATTTCTAATAAATCAACTATTCATTTTGACGTAGGACATTTGTCATCATGTGCATTTAACATTTTCAAATGGGAAAGATAGCTACTAACTTGACTTATGTCACATTAGGATGTGCGTGGTGGACAGCATTTTTATTCCAGAGATAGGGTGATTCTTCATGATGAACATCTCAAAGAACGTTCTCCTCTTCTCCACTCCCTTTACCACTATTCAGTCATGTTGTTCCAAGAGCAAAAACAGTGCCAGGAAGTTCTCTGGCGAGAAGTTTTGATCAGGATAATGTTATGATATCGCTTGAAGATTGATTATTAACAACAGTTCTGATACGCGTGTGCTTGTCTTCAGTATCGATTTAGCTACGGTACCGAAAGAGTTGATACAACTCCTTTTCTTCTATATCATTGGCTGCTATAGAAATGCTTTCATCCAAGCGCAAACCATGGTAAATAACTGCATCTATTCACCGTTAGCATGTGCGAAGTGGAAACTATTTATGTTCCTGAGACAGGGTGATTCTTTGTGGTGAAAATCTCAAATAACGTTCTCCTCTGCTCCAATCATTTTCTTCTATTCAATCCTGTTATTCCAGAGAATAACACAGTTCCAGGGGCTTGTTTGTTGAGGACGTATGAGCAACATTACGTTATGGTTTTGATTGTAGATTGATATTAAACACCAGTGCTCATATGCGTGTGTTTGTCCTCAATCTAAATTGAGCAACATGACTTCATGTGTTGATAAAAGACATTTTCATTTATTTCCTTGGCTGCCATTGAAAAGAATTCCTGGCTCATACCTGTAGTAATAATTCCATCTAATCGAGAAAAGAGTGTGCCAGGTGGGAGACATTTCTATTTCCAGTGCGCATTCAGTTAAAAAATTGTAACATGCAGGAATGATTTGAAGTCCCTAAACTGACATAAGATGAATACAAAATGCACTGGTCGAAGAGTTCTGACGCCTGAAAAACAACAGTAACAGCACAAGTGATGTATGATAGCTTGAATAAATCAAATAATTAACGCGCCATTATTATCATTACAGTCGCACTCAAACTAATCGGGAGTTTCTCGTACATTCAACACCGATGGAAACTACATTAGTACCGGTAAAGTGAAAAGTGATAATAATGAGAACCATCGGGAAAATATACCGTGGTAAACAGGTATATTATGAACACCGTTTCGCTGCATTAAAAACATATGAATCAGTTCATATGGAAGTAATGGCATGGTGTCAAGTAGATCAAAGATTACACAATCCAGGACTTCACTGAATAAAATTTAATAATTAAATAAATAGTATTGATATCACGTTGACAAAATACGGAAATTAATAATCAAACTACATCACTTTCAAAGATAACGTAAAACTTAAGTCGAAAGAGATTACATGACCGTGCTTTTCTATTTGATGCTGTCTTCTGTTTTTGATCAAGGAATGTGTCATCATGTCTAACAGAAATTGTAAAAATTCAAACAACTTATTTCACACTGGCAATGTAGACACAAATCCCAGAGAACATTGACTGCTCTGTATACCCTGGACTGTGAACTCTTATTTTGACATGACTTAGGATGTGTCACTTAATTAGTAATCAAATGTACTTAGTGTCTAGATCATTTTCTCCAAACCATTAGTTGTATTGGAAGATTACAGCTCCTCTGCTAAGTTTTATTTCTCTTAGCTCCTAACGTATCAAGGTTTATGTTGATACAACTCCTTTGCTTTCATACCATGTATTTATTTATAAACCTTTTCTTTTATTTCATTGACTGCTACAGAAATGCTCAAATCCAGAGATGAAAATTTCAAAGAACGTTGTCCTCTTTCCCTGCATTCTCTTCTATTCAGTCATGTTATTTAAGAGAGAGGGTTATTCTTCGTGATTAAAACCTGATTAAGACGTAAGGGATTACATCATCGTACCTTTCTATTTGATGCTGCATTCTGTTTTAGATCAAGGAATGTGTCAACATGTCTAACAGAAATTTTAAAGATCCAAAAAGTATATTTCACACTGGCAATGTAGACACAAATCCCGGAGAACATTGACTGCACATTTGATAATGATGGGCTCTGTATAACCTGGACTGTGAATTCTTATTTTGACATGACTTAGGATGTGCCATTTGATTAGTAGTCAAATGTACTTAGTGTCTAGATCATTTTCTCCACACCATTAGATGTATTGGAAGATTACAGCTCCTCTGCTAAGTTTTAATTTTCTCAGCTCTTGACGTTCCATGTTTTATGTTGACACAACTCATATGCTTTTATACTATGCATTTATACAGCATATATTCTTTTATTTCATTGGCTGCTACAGAAATGCTCAAATCCAGAGATGAAAATTTCAAAGAACGTTGTCCTCTTCCTCTGCATTCTCTTCTATTCAGTCATGTTATTTAAGAGATAGGGTTATTTTTCCTAATTAAAATATCACTGAGCGTTCTCATTTGTTTCCGTCCCTTATACTCTCTTCAGGCATGTTATTCTAGAAGCTAAAACAGTGCCAGGAGGATCTATGGTGAGGAGGTTTGATAAGTATTATGCTTTGATGTCGATTGAAGATTCAGATCTAAAAGAGATCACATATGCATGTGCAAGTCGCCATTGTAAATTTAGCTATACGACTGCATGCGTTGATAAAACTCCTTTTCTTTCATTTCCTCGGCTGCTATAGAAATGTTTTCATCCGGTTCACACCTGTCTTAATAATTCCATCTAATCAAGATCAGGATGTGCCAGGTGGAAGACATTTCTATTTCCAGAGATAGGATTCTTCTTCTTCGTGTTTCTTGTTCTCTTCCATTTGTACACATGCAAGTTGTAGATTGTCCTTAAACTTCCAATACAGTGATTCGCTACATTCTAGTTTGTTCAGCATTAAAACTGTGCTGGATTATCAAAGAGACGATGAGGTTAGCGGCTATCTTTTGGAATTCATAATACTAAACTGAAATGAATCCAAGAGTCTTATCTCCGAGATGATACTGACAACATGTAGTTCCTGTAGTTCATACTGGTGCGAATACTTCCCTGGAATTAACACTACAGTGTGCCCGAGATAGAAAACTTTCCTTTTCTTTCTTAATTGCAAGGTTAGCTTTAACATCCTTTCCCTTTCAGCACCGACGTGCGCATTTAGTTAAAACTTTTTACATGCTGGAATGATTTCATGTCCCTATACTGACATAAGATGAATACAAAATGCAATGGTCGAAGCGTTCGGACACCTTAATAACAATAGTAACAGTACAAGTGATGTTTGATAACTTGAATAAATCAAATAATTAACGCGTCATTGTTATCATTAAAGTCGTTCTCATACTTCTCGGGAGTTTTCGTACATTCAATACCAACGGAAACTACCTTAGTACCGGTAAAGTGAAAAGTGAAAATGCTGCGAATCATCGGGAAAATATACCGTGGTAAACCGGTATATTATGAATACCGTCTCTCTGTATTAAAGACATATTAATCAGTTTATATGAAAATAATGGCATGGTGTCAAGTACATCAAAGATTCCACAATCCAGTACTTTAAAAGCATAAAATTTAATAATTAAATAAATAGTATTGATATCAAGTTGATGAAATTCGGAAATTAATAATCAACCTACATCACTTTCAAAGATAACGTAAAACTTCAGACGTAAGAGATTACATGATCGTACCTTTCTATTTGATGCTGTCTTCTGTTTTAGATCAAGGAATGTGTCATCATGTCTAACAGAAATTGTAAAGATCCATAAAATATATTTTACACTGACAATGTAGGCACAAATCCCGGAGAACATTGACTGCACATTTGATAATGATGGGCTCTATATAACTTTGACCGTGAACTCTTATTTTGACATGACTCAGGATGTGTCACTTGATTAGTAATCAAATGTACTTAGTGTCTAGATCATTTTCTCCACACCATTAGATGTATTGGAAGATTACAGCTCCTCTGCTAAGTTTTTCTTTTTTTAGCTCTTGACGTTCCATGTTTTATTTTGACACAACTCATATGCTTTTATACTATGCATTTATACAGCATATATTCTTTTATTTCATTGGCTGCTACAGAAATGCTCAAATCCAGAGATGAAAATTTCAAAGAACGTTGTCCTCTTCCTCTGCATTCTCTTCTATTCAGTCATGTTATTTAAGAGATATGGTTATTATTCGTGATTAAAATCTCAAAGAACGTTCTCTTCTGTTTCCGTCCCTTGTACTCTAGTCAGGCATTCTATTCTAGAAGCTAAAACAGTGCCAGGAGGATCTATGGTGAGGAGGTTTGATTCATAATGCTAAATTGAAATGAATACAAGAGTCTTATCTCCGAGATGATATTGACAAAATGTAGGTTTTCTAGTTCATACTGGTGCGAGTACTTCCCTGGAATTAACACTACAGTGTGCTCAAGACCGAAAACATTCCTTTGAACCATGATGAATGAATTTGCTTGCTTAATTCCAAGGTTAGCATTAATAACTGTACCCTTGCAACACCGAAGTGCACGTTAAGTTAAGATTTTATTACATACAGGAATGATTTAATATGCCTAAACTGACATAAGGCGAGTACAAAATGCACTGGTGGAACATTCTGACACCTTGAAAACAACAGTAACAGCACAACTGATGTTTGATAGTTTCAGTAAATCAATTCATTCAATAGGTTTTGTTTATCATTGTGTTATGAACAATGAAAACGCTCCATTTATATCATTAGAGTCGTATTCGGATTGTTCGGGAGTATTCGGACATTCAACATCGATGGAAACTACCGTAGTACCGATAAAGTGAAATGTAAAATGCTGCGAACCGTTGGGAAAATATACCTGGGTAAACCGATATATTATAACTACCGTGTAGCTGTATTAAAGCCATATGAATCAATTGATATGAAAATATTGGCATGGTACACAGATCTTTATGTTGGATGGATAAAATAATTCCTTTTATGCCTAGGTAGAAAAACATTTGCATCCATATCTGAAAATGACAGCAAAACTAGAGGGACATTATCATGAGCATTCCAAAATAATCTGACCAGATTGTATATAATTTTCGGATGTGACTGGGTGTGCAAATCCTCTAAATTAGTAGCTGAAGTATCTATGGATGGATGCGATTATAATATAGAAAAATGTGGAAGCAAACTCAAAAGAAATTAAAAATACATTAGGGTATTTTACTGTTAGAATATGAATGGCATGATCTAAACTGAAAGATTCTTTTTATTACCTAGTCCAACAGAAGGGTTATAACATGACTTGAATGTAATATTGTATAAATGTATATGGAATAACGGTCATAGTAAAATAGGTAGAACAATAATTTGAGTAAAAGGTCTATTGATCAAATACAGTGGCCGAATATATTTGATTACCCTCCTAATATATGTGAGTTGACATATTATACAATTTCCAATGAAATGATCCACAAATATATTTTCCGAAAAGGTTGAAGCTACAAAATTTATTAACTAGATGGAATCATGCGGTAATGGAGAAATATAGCACTAACTATGATAATGGAGTGGTATGTTTTGGTATAGATGTAATAGTGGATGCTGCGGCGACTCATTTACATTGATCACTTTGTCATTTGCACACTGTATACAATTGTTGTCAGCGATTTCTGCTAAGTTATAGTACAGTTTTAGGATTCTGAATTCGAGGAATGATGAAACTATTAAGAGGCCGATGTAGATAAATTGTTATTCTCGCCACACATACTAGTGCTATTATTTCCAACGGCACAGTCGAGTAATCTACCAGGTGGCCAACATTTATATTTTAATGTAAGAATTCTGATATATGTTTCTTGGTATGTTCCATGGTTTTCATTAATAAGATGTTGATTAGTTGTACCCCAACAACAGAGACTTTTGCTAAAAATCTCTTTGTCGTTAAAACGTGAATGCAGATTAGTTTTACCTCACACGTTTCAAATTGTTTCAACATGTCAAGTAATATATTTCACATTGGCAATGTAGACTAAAATCCCGGAGAACATTGACTACACATCTGATAAGCATGGGCTCTATATACCCTGGACTGTGAACTCTTCTTTTATCATTGCTCAGGAAGTGCCACTTGATAGTAATATCTTCTTCTTAGTGTCATTTCTTCACACCATTAGCTGTATTGGTAGAGAACAGTTAGATGCGATTTACAGTCGGTCCCTTCCTTGTGATCACTGAGGTGAGACAGGGTTCAAAGCTGACTCGGCTTCTATTCATTAACATCGTGTCAGAGAGCAGGATAACAGTTAAAATCATGAAACCAATAGGGATAGCTTTAAATATTTATTTCAATAAATTGTATTTATTTGTAACGGAAAATATTTATTTGTAACGGAAACAGGGAATATTAATCATGAACATGTGTAAAGATTGACATGAAGTTATTGTATAAATCTTGATATTAACAGTATTATATATATATATATATATATATATATATATATATATATGTGTGTGTGTGTGTGTGTGTGTGTGTGTGTGTGTGTGTGTGTGTGTCAATAAGGAGAGAGCTTGAAATAAGCCTATGCTTGTTGATCAATCGCCTTTATTTCTTGTTCAGTTTTATGTTATTTCCAAGATGACTTCTGCAAAGTAATACTGTTAATATCAAGATATATATTTTACTGTGGCTGGTATGATTAATGAAGGCATAGTATTGAAAATATCGATCGATGCTAATCGGCTAATCGAGTATTAAACGAGAATTGTACCTGCAATATTGTAGTAATGTAACATAATAAGTAATCAGCTTTTACAGCAGAAAGATGTTATTGTATACTTGCAAATCTGCAACTGAAAAACAAGAAAGAATAGGTATGAAGATATTGTTATCCATATAGTGGTGTGGTGCCGGTGGTGGTTGTGTCGTGGTATATATTTATGATGTACTACATACTGGAGATATACAGCTAAGATTGAAGACATAAGTAGAGATCAAGTAATATCTTCTTTGTAATTATTTACTTATGGACCGCCTCCTTAGGGTCATTAGATTCCAAGGTGTTAGGCATTAATAACAAATATAAATCTGTAATATGCAGTAAAATTCCTGTTGATCGGATTCTTGATTATTATTATTATTATTATTATTATTATTATTATTATTATTATTATTATTATTATTATTAATGGATATTATAGTTTATGCAGGTTTAGATTATTTATTTCAAAGACACGCGTCCATTTTTATATATAGTGTTAAGTGAACTTGTAAGACAGCAAGTTTCATTTAAAGTCTGGATATACTTCACCGTTTGTTCTTACACCCAACCCGTCGATTTATAAACGAAAAGCACAAATTTCGTAAAATATGCTTAAAACTTAGTTCATTTATTGATTTATAACTTCAAAACCTGATGATGCCTGGAGTGTGATGGGGCCCGAGGGCTAACACCGTTATCATCTAGCACTTGGTCATCATGCCGCAGACATGTAGTATCATGTCCCATCCAGTCACATTATAAAGGCACATATCCAATCAGTCCTAACACTAACCTCTTAATGCTGAGCGCAGCTACTACCATTTTATATCTTTAGTATGACTCAGCCGGGTTCGAACCCGCGACCTCCCGCATCCGAGGCGGACACTCTAACCGCTCAGTCCACCAGATTTGGAGTGCATGTAAACTATGAAACATCCGTGACATGACATGACATGGCATGACATGATATGATCGCAGTGCAACTCGAGTTTGTCATCCAACAAATCGGAGTCAGACCCTATCCACTAAAATCTCAATATTTGGTTTTATTTTTATAAAACGAAATGTCATCTTCGCTAGCCAAGGCTCCGATAACCATATCTAAGCCTTTGCGTAACGAGCAGACATTTCAAACATGTCTTTTATATTTTTAAAAAGCACCTTCTTATTACATATCAGACAGAACTGATAAATTGCTTTTTTTCTAATGTGTCATCTCCAGACAAATCTAATTCATATTCCTCTTCATCTAAGCAAAATAAGTTTCACAAAAATAACTGATTATTTACATATCTAGGATTACCAAGAAAACAACGAATACATATAAATATGTGTATGAAGGATTTATAATAATAATAATAATAATAATAATAATAATAATAATAATAATAATAATAATAATAATGATAATAATAATAATAATGCTTTAAATAGGAGAATTTATGTGTGATGGGTTGAAATTTAATGATAATAATATAAATTCAGCATGTGAAACAAACAAATACGCGACCACACTTTTATGTTAATTTAAGCACTCAAGTTGATGCATTCGTAAGGGG
>JAECUM010030408.1:0-27735 GCA_016617855.1 Megalonaias nervosa
AAACAGATCCAGTTCCGACTTGGAACAAGCACAAGACTCTCGGTGCATCATTTTCTATTTTTAATAATCAAAAACGTCTAACTCTCGGACAGTTTTTCTTTTCTTTGTCTTTCTAGCTCTAGGGGCGTGAAGTCCTCTGAAAGGGTGTTTTCGTCGTCTTTTTCTGCCTTGTCCTTGCTGTGGCCTCAGGGAAGCAGGAATGCCTAACTCAGCATTGCCCAGGGCATTTATAGGAGTTTCTCGCCGACCCAAAAGGTCTTTGCCCGTTTGAAGCAAAACATTTTTGCCTGCTCTCAAGAAAGCTTCTTTGGGGCTTTGTTTGTCAATAACGACATTTTGGAGAAATTCTTTACCTTGTGTCAACGCGGCATCTTTTAAGGCGTGCAATCCTCGTGTCACCATCGGTTTCAAAATGGGAACCACTCTACGAAAGGCCGATTTGAGCATATCACCTAAACCATGTCCTCGCTGTCGAGCAACTCCTTGGTACACAGGATACATGACTGACAAAAAGTTAGAGTAATCGTTTTCGAAAATGGAGTTTCACTGTGACTTTCCCTTTGGTGAATGGAATATTTTGCCCCAGATCTCCTTTTATAGTAATGTTGACAGTGTCGAAATACGGCTTACTGACGGACAAATAGTGAGGATTTACAAATTCACGGTGAACGTGATAGGTGTTTCCACCTTCCTCGTCAGCCTTCGTGGCAGAATCCACTTTGAAAGGAATGACACGCAGTAACGGTACGGAGGTGTGTCCCACTACGTTGTACTCCACCACATCGGAGTACACAAAAATCAAATTCAGTCCTAGGTTCATTTCTACAGGGAATCGAAAATATTTCGCAAAATCCACGTTACTGGTCACGGCTGGTATTTCGTTTGCAATCTTGATTAACTTAGGGTCTCCACCCAAAATGTGATACAATTCAGGACAAAATGTAATGGCCAATACTTTGTCCTCAGAAAATTTCATCAGTAGGCGACGAGATATTTTGTGGTACTCGATGGTGACACTTTTTTTGGCTTTCTCCAAAGCTTTACTAAACATGAAATTGAACCTCTCAGCTATGGTGTTCACCAAATGTTGACCACTAAAATAATAACCTGCAGGAACTTTCAACAGATAAGTGGTTCGTTTAGTTATGGGGTTTGGTGTTTTGATAAAGTCAGCTACACCACCACCACTAGCGCGTTCATCCATGAATTGTTGCACTTGATCGTCACAAACTTCTATCGTCAAAGTGTTTTGATTTTCGACGATGTTTTTGATTTGTGTAGGGTGAATAATTTCTACCAAAGCCACTTCCCAACGGGCTTCGTGATCCAATCGGATGGCCTGAGGTAATTTGGCCGAGAAACAGCACAAAGTGTTATTGGGAAACACCTCCATGGAACTGTCACTGGGTAACGTTAAGTAAAATTGGTTGTTCATAATTCCACAGTTCTAGTATCCGAGGAGTCACTGGAAGTGAGAGGAGTGTCTAAAAGAGGATGGTTAGGGTGACTGTTGGAACTGACGTTGGACACAAGGCTCCCGTTGTTGTTGTTTCCGTTAGAGGAATATTTCAGAGACGGATTGGGAAGAAGGTAACCAATGCAACTGCTGAGTAAAATGGTCCACAATTGTTTATCTCCTTGTTGCAAACTCAAATTGGCAATGGCAGCACCGATGACACAATACACCACAAAGATTTGGCAGAAAAAGACGATTTGAGTTTTAGGCACACGTTCTCCACACCACACCCACAAGGGTTGTTTTTGTAGATCTTGCAGAGAAGAACTGGGGGAAGGAGTGGTCACTGCAGTAGCTGAGACTGTGTTGAAGGGCATGATGGTCACTTCTTTTTATAGTCAATGAGTTGCGAAGCGTCGATCCAAGAGTCAAAACTGGGAGGATATCCTTTCCAACGTACTTTGACTTCTTTGACACGTTTCTTTCCTACTTTACGAGTTCTTCGATCGAGAATGCTTTCGATCTCGTACACGTCGTCTTCTTTTTTGGTCACACGTTGTAACTCGGGTAAGTAAAACGTTCCTTTTAACACTTCCCCGTTCATGTCCTCTAATTTATAGACGGGAGGATAACGACCACGCACACGTTCAGTGACACGAAACAATTCGGTGGTCCAATTGGGTAAGTAACCTTTGTCGAAAGTGCGTTTGGTTTTGCCAATGCGTACCCAATCTCCCGTGGCCAACACTCCACCTTTCTTGGGGACAGGCACTGTCGTGGACGGTCCAAACAGGCGCTCGAAGACGGTCACTTCGTTGTCGGGAGTCACTTCTTGGGGGGCACGTCCAATGCTCCGATGGTAAGATTGGTTGTACGATTGAACGAGGTGTGGCAAGACGTCAATGTACTTGAGAGTGTGTTGATGCGTAAAATATTTCCACATGCGTTCTTTCAAGGTACGTTGAAAACGTTCCACGATGCTGGCTTTGGTTTCGGATTCTCGGTGGTGAAAAAATGAATGTCACGTTTCTTCAATTCTTTTTGGAAAGCTTGGTTTAGAAATTCGGTGCCTTTGTCCGTTTGCCATCGAAGAGGGTGACGACCACTTTGTTTCAACACCAGTTTGAGGGCTCGCACTAACTCACTGCTCGATTTGGAAGTCAATGGTACGACCCAAGCAAATTTGGAAAAGACGTCGATGACACAAAACAAATATTTGTAGCCACGATTGTAGGTGGCTAAATGAGAGACATCGGCTAAATCGGCTTGCCATTGGTGATCGATACCCTCCACTTGGGTGCGACTTCTGGAAAATTTTCGTCGAATGGGTTTGTGTAAGGTGTACGTGGCTTGTTCTTGTAACCAGCGTTGCACCTGAGGTAAACGGATACTTTTCAGTCGAGTTTTGGCAGCACGATACAATTTCTGAACTCCTCCGTAACCTGCAGGATGAGCTGGATCGTAGTAAATGCTGGTTAACACCTTCTCCATGTTTTAATAAGTGATCCAATTTTCACGAATGCTAGTCGGAATGGAAGGAGGGGGTGGTTTGGAAACGGTCTTACGTGTCCGATGTGCCACGGGCGTAGAAGTGGAAGGTAGTGGTGGTGAAGGTGGTGGTAATGGAATGGCTTTGGTCTTCTTTTCTTTTTTCACTTCTGGTTTCCCTTCTTTCTTTTTCACCTCTGTCGAAGGTGGAGTAGACATCATCTTTTTAACCCAAGCTTTAAGTTCTTCTCGTTGCGGTGTAGGGGAAGGGGTCAACAAGGACGCTGCAATCTTACTAGGAATGGGAGCTGCTGACGGTGTTTGAAAAACTTCTCGTGCCTCTTCTTCCTCAGGCCTTCGTGGGGTTGTGTCTGTCTTGACCGCTGGTGGTGGTGGTAGTGGTGGTGGTGGTGATGGACTTTTCATCAAGGCCTTAAAATCTTTCAGAGTGGGTGGAGCTGTTTCGTCTAAAGCTTTCTGGTGAAAGAGTTGCAGTCGTTGCAATAATTGACCGTACCGTTGCGATTTTTCCGTTTCTGACAAATCGCTGCGATCCATCAACGATTGCAGTTCGTGTTGTATCTGGGACATCTCGGTCAAATGAGGATTGGGAGGTAAATGTGGGGTTCGTTGTTCTTGCCAACGATGGTATTCCATCCATCGTTTGTAAGGGACTAAAGCTAGTTTTCGTCCTTCCATCAGATTTCAAGGATCACGTCTGAGATCTTTTGATTTCAGAGGTCCCTTTTATCTTCTTGGTCCTTTTGATCTTTATCCTCCCATGTTTCCCAATACTCCTTGCAGCAAGGGTCCTCCTATTGTTCCCATGACTCCTTTCAGTAAGGGTCCTCCTATTGTACCCATGACTCCTTTCAGTAACATGGGTAAAAAGGGTAAAATTCCTCCGCGTTGCACCAACATCTTTTTCTTTTGACGAATAGGTATTTTCTTTTGGATCATTTGACGAAGAACGTGTCGATGTTTGCCTAAGCATTCTTTCTGGTGTTTAGACAAAGGTATTGTGCCTTTCAAGACATTCAGACAACATTCGCACACGGTATCAATAACATCTTTGGAGGCTGTTTGAATGAGTTTTTTTCGCATGGGTGAAGGAGCTTTGGACAGGACGGACAACATGTCCCAATGTTTGGCTAAACGAGGTGGCAGTCCTTTCCTTTCCTTTCCTTTGGAGGTAGAAGAGGAATGTCTTTTTTGGGGTGACATCTTTCTCAGTGGGTTTGTTGGTTCCGTGGCATACAACCAAAAAAATTCACTAACGTCAATGACTTGTCGCACGGTCTTTTATCCTTTTGGGGGACTATCGCTTTGTCATAAAGGTGACGATGTGTTTTCCAAAATCACCAAAGAATCCTCCTCTTTGGTGACTCCTCTTTTTCTTTGGACGAGTGTGCCTTTTCTGGGGGTGACGTCGATGTTTGACTAAGCGCTTCTTAGGATGACGTGACTGTCTTTTTCGTTTTCCTTTTCCTTTTTGGACCGAAGAAGAAGAACGACGATGGTAACGGTGTACACTTCTTGGAGGGAACATCTTTGGACGTGCAGTAGCACAAAAAAATACTGATCCGTATGGCTTGCCTCAGGTCATTTTATACTGGAATGCGTCGCCACTGATTGTCTTTACGTCGTATCAACTTGATGACAGGTAACACACGCCGTGGAGGAGTTCGCAACGGACTAAATCGAGACAGTTCTTGCTTGGACAAATCCAGTAAACTCTGTAACACACCCGTTCTCTCTTGGACTTTGACTTTGGGGGCAGGTACTTTGTGAGCCGCGGCTACTGCCGCTAAAGAGGAAGAGGGTGTCACTGCTGGAGGAGAAGTTGTTGGAGACACTCTCTTGCGAGTAAAAGCTGTTTTCTGTGGGCTTTTCTTTTTCTTTTTCTGAGGTTGTGACCTGGTCTTGACACCCTTGCTCTTTTTCTTTTTCTTCTGGGTACGTTTGGGTGTGGCTTTTTTCTTGGGGACAACTTTGGGAGCATTAGGATCCCATTTTAAGAGGGAACGAATGATGACACCTCCTAAAGATCCACTTCCTCCAGGTTTCAAAATGATTTGCTTTTTGGTTTGAGTGTCGATGCGAGGATCGGCTAGTTGCGTCAAGGCCACTTTGTTTCTCTCAAAAAAACGTTTGGTTTGATGTGGAATCTGAATGATGCCTTGCAGTAATTGACGTGCTGTCACCGTAAACCATCGTAAGACTTCTTTGAGACTAGCTTCTAAGACACGAGCACGTATTTGTGGATTTTTTTCGCGACTGATGCCGTACAAGGCACGAATCAATTTAATGGGAAGATGAGACTGAAGGGACGTCATGTTGACAATGTGTGAGACAGAGTCCAAGTGACCGAGGTTTTTATAGATTTTTTGGGGTGATTAAGTCGACGACGGAGACGTGTACACGATAGGTCCTCCGTCTTGGCACCAGGGGTGAAACAGATGGGTACGAAATCGCAAATAATCGGGAGTAGTGGATTTTAAATCCACGAGTAAATAAGCGTGTGGGGTTTGAGTGGCATCGTCGTACGCATGAATCAGCCAAGGCGTTCCTAACTGTTTGGCTAAGACTTGTACTTGCGATTTATCTCTAGGGCTTTTAAACAACACCAAGTAATGAGCATTGAGACTGATGGTACGATGGGCTTTACTTTGTTGAAACAAATTTTGGGTAATGTAAATGACACTGGCATTACGATGATGCCCTTTGCGCGTAAACCAGAGTTTAATTTCTTCTTCGTCTTCTCCTAACATGTCGTCAAAAATAACCAAATGAGTTTGACTAGGGTCAGACACGATTCCGTCGTCTTCGACAGGAATGCCTTCCACAAAGACGATGGAATCGCCTTGACTTTCTCGCAGAAGGCTGTACGCCGATTGCCACTCTTTATAGCACCACACGATTCGTTGAGGAGGACGATCGATCAAATGATGTTTATGTTCGATCAAACGTTTGACAAATTCGGTTTTGCCTGAACCGCTAGGTCCAGCAATAAGCATGTTAAAGGGATGGCGAAGATACAAGGCCTCCCAACTAGTCCGATCTACGTGTTCGTCAATGACTTTGACAGTGGAGGAAGAGGGAGCAGAGACAGCAGAGGTAGCCATAGTAGTAGTAGTGTAATAAAATGTCACTTGTGACACGAAGACAAACAAGACAAGAGTTTTTATACTTTTTCAGGACACGTTTATTGTCATCTTTATTAGTGAACAACACGAAAGACAAAAATACATAAAAGCCATATGGTTAAGTACAGGAATAAAAAACACAACAAAACGACCATAGTGGAATATAAACAAGTCTCTGTACAACATTTTTTGTGATCAAGAGGTGAAATCGTAGGAGTAGTGTGTAATGTTCTGAGAGTCTGTACATTCCTTGGTTCAGTCACACAAGGGTCCTCCCGAAATGGTCTTTCAGGAATGTCAATGACAGTCCTGTCTTGAAGAGAGTGGTTTTCCTCGGTGACAGACTGTTCTTCTGGTATGGACACTAACACAGGTTTAAAAGTGACTTTTTTCACGGTACGTGTTAATGTTTTAGGATGACAAATCTTGGGCATAGTGTGCCACTTCTTTAGCCCAAGCCTCAAACCCCCAACTTTTCCAGTCACGTACATCTGTCCAGTGAGGGTGTAAGTCACAAGCTACACACACGTCGTCGTACACATCTTCAGTACCTAAAAGTTGACGAATCTTGTTTTCCCGTAGAGGTTGAGAAGTATCCAAATGAAAGCGCAAAGCTTTGAGGAGAATGAGTCTCTCGTGGACATTTAAAGGGATCACTTTCATGTTTTGTTTTGGAGTAATAGGTACTGTTCGTAAAGAGTCCACAAAGAATCAGCTGGTAAACGAAATCCCAGAAAGCAAGTCACTAAGACACACACTACACGTCGACCCCAATTCAATGGAGACAGTTCTCGTAATAGGTGTTGGTAATCCTCTACCGTTTGAATACTGTCATTGATTTCCTTCCACGGAATCTGTTGTATCACGAATGATAAAGGTCGTGGCATGGTAGAACGTTTTTATACCCTCTTTTTTCGGCTGCTATAAGTGTACTTTTTGCACAGAAGTGGTCGTATTCCGTCGGCGTATTCAAAATATTTAGTCACTAACTTGCACATCACACGTCGTTCAGAAGTTTCCTCTTCAAGTAAGTTTACATTGTGTACAAGATTTTGGTAACCCTCTAACTCTTCTTCTGGAATTCGATGCAGTAAGTGTACCTGGTAGTAAAAATAATCACTATCAGCAACACAATTCTTCTTGCTCACGAGTAGTTGATCAATGTCTGACCACTGGAACACTTTCATCAGAATCAATCCTCTTATAGCATTTAGGTACCAGTGGTTCCAACATCGGTGACGTAACGGATGCAATGATTCTTTTCTTTTCACTTGTATTTTGACGAACTCACAGTAAATGCATTCTCTCAATTCCACAGGCAAAGCACGAATGTTCTCTTGTAAAGTATCCATAACCCTGTCAGTCAAACACTTCTCCTAGAGCGAAAGTAATGAACGTAGTGGGTAATTTCTGGCCACTGCCATTCCAGGAAACGGTCAAGAATGTCAATAAAATCTTCAAATGTAAATGGTCTAAAGCGAAATAGTAGAACGAATGCACACTTGATCCAGATAAATCGGACTTGTTTGTTGACTTTGGTCAATTTCCTCTTATGAATTTCTCGACACAAATGTTCTACAGTCACTAATTGAGATTTGACTCTGGCAAGTCCCTGCCATATGTCCTTGTAGATCTTCTCTTGCAATTCGTTTGGTAATCTTTGAAGATTATTTTTTACATCGGGTTTAAATACTTGTCTAGGGATTGTCCAACGTTGGACTCCTAACTCCGTAGCTAGCTTTTTACACAACATGGTAGGGTCACTTCAATGACGAGGTCCCACTAAAGGCAGGTAGTGACACTCTGGAGACCATCGAGCATGTTCCAGGTAAGCGCAATCTTTCTTCTCCCACTGGTGAAGTGAGACACCGCAACTGAAGCACTTGACTTTATCTCCTTCGCCCAAGTAGATAAATCCAGCTCTGGCTAATTCTTCGGGGGTAGGTCCTCCTAGATATTTTGGCCATTTTCCTTGGAAGGTTTGCAATCGACTTTCAAAATCACAGTATTCTGGCAAACGCACAGGGAACGAATATTCGTCTTTCACAGGTTCATTTCGATGAGGGTACGGTGAAATCCTTAGGAGTTTGCTCAGTTTTACATGACATCCGTAGGGTGGTAGTCGCTTGGTTTCCTGTGGAGGTGGCCATCCACCATGAAAACCAGTAAAGTGAAAAGGTGTGCGATAACGAGTGGCATCGCTTTCACATCCGTCAGGTTTGACACGTACAGCATCACTTTCCATGGTAGGCATGGTAGTAGAAGTAGTAGTTATAGCAAAGTTCCCATGATGATGTGGTACTGAATCACTAAGGTCATAGCGTACGGCATCCCTATCATCGCAAGGCACAGCATCGTACTTGAGTGTACTCTTACTGGATACTTGCTGTGTGAATGGATTCATCTTTCTCGCTTAGCAATGGTAGTCACAATGAACTATCGACCTTGAACGTTGTCCCTTTTTATATGCTGACCAATATCGGCATGACCGTACGGTAAAGTGAAGTGATTGGGAAGCCGAACTCGCTTCTGGTACACGATTTGATAAACTTTTTCCAAGGGTCGACTGACGATTTGGTGTGTGGGTAAACGTACAATCTTGTGCGGTTCGTGGGTGGTCACTTTAAAGTTTCGATCCTGTCCAGACTGCAAGGCTTCTTTCAATATGCTAAAGTTCACTACTCGACTGGTGCGATAATTAAGAGTCAATCCTTTCACTTTACACTCCGTGTGCACATCTCCTTGATTGTTCCGGTATTCGTAGCCGTAATTTTTGGGACCGCCACTTGCAAAACTGAGAATCTTGTGGTCGGGATGCTCGTCCGTCCAGGCTCCTAAACGGTCTCCTTCGATGACAGGGTGAGGTTGACCCAGGCGATCAATGTAGATGCAACTGTCCGTGTCAAAATACAGCACACGATCTCCTAATAGTTCTAAAGCTTCGTACAGTTTTAAGCGAGCATGGGCTGTCACGTAGGCCGCAATGATGACATTTCCAAATTCGTCGGCTTCTACAAAGTCCAGTTCTTCTTCGTAATTGATTAAGAGCAAGTCCTCACGAACGACGTCCACGTGTTTCATGTATTTGGTTTTGTCGTGAATCATCTGCAAGTATCGGAAAGGTTCTGTCAAATACTCCGTCTTGGGTAAACACGGTCGTTGTGCCATTTTGCCCCACAAACAATTCAACATCACTTTGGCAAACGATCGCCTTCCTTCGTTTTTCTCGATGTGGTCTAAAGTGATGCCTTCCTGCTTCCAGTATTTCTCTTTGAACTTTGTTTGGTCGTCGGGAGTGTGACACCAGGAAGGATATCCGCTAGCTTCTTGTTTCAGTTTCAAAAAGGCATTCACGTAGTCTGCAAAAATGCCTTTTTGAGAATCGTCGCCCTTGTGGTATTTTTCTGTCTTGGGAAAGTGGTAAATTTCGTACACTTCTAACAGTTGGTATCCCAAGTCCAGAGCTTTAAACAATTCCACGCTGACCCACGTTCCCGTCAAGGCTCGTTCTTCCTGAGTGTGCTGACAAGGGTGGTCTTGGTTGCACGTTTCAGCACAAGTACGACACAAGGGAAACATCAGTTTTCCTTGGCAATGATGTGGTAAAACGGGATGGTACAAGTTCGTGGGAGGCAAGACTTTACACTTGATCAATCCTTCGTATTGTCGAATATTGTCCACGTCGATGTGTTCCGTCAGCAATTGTGGGTGCCCTGCGGGAAAGTGACAATATTTGCACACGTACGGATACAGAGAACACACGTCCAAGTATTTGATTTCTTCTCCTTTCTCCTCGTCGACTTGGTACAGCAAACAGGTGGCATTCGTCCGCCCTCCGTACAAACTGTTCCGCGGGTTCAGAGGGTCCACCAGCTTGTAACTTTCCACGATGCGCTTAAACTCGGGATCGGTTTTCAATCGCTGATCGTACTCGTGTTCCCACATTTCCACTACTTGGTATCCTTGCTCTTCTAACTTCAAGCGTCGCTGACAAGTGGCCTGGTACAAGTCTTCCATGGTCCGTTGTAAAAACTGGTTTTTAGTGTCACGTTGAGGGTAGCAGATGGGACATCCGTGAAATAAGCACCCGTTAAACTCGTACACGATCTTGGGGTTTTCTAAGTCCCAGCCGTCTACTGAATACCTTCCGATGGTCTTTTCGCCTCCTCCGTTGCGAGCATGTTGGATCCATTTGTCTTCCTTCTCACACAAGTAATGTAACCAGCGTAGGGCTTTGACCGAGTATTGACGTTTGACAAAATTGGTCGTTTGAGGACTGATGACAGCTAGGGTGTTTTCGGGCATGAATCGTTGACGATACACTAAGGAACACGCTTTGGCAATGGTACAAGCTTCTTTCAAAGGATCGATCCCTCCGTGTTCCATGAACAGTTCTCGAAATTTTCCACAGCAGCGACGTAAAATGTCTACGTCGGAACGACAATATTTTAACATTTCTTCTTGAAAGTCAAAAGGGTCCGAAGCGTGAATCTGGTACCATGCGTAGAAAGCTTCTCGTTGTTCGGTACGCATGTTGTCGGGGTCGTAGTAGTGAGCCTCAGGCAAATGGGGTAGAACGGCGTGTTGATTGGCTTCGGTATTGAAAAAGTGTGGAAAATAGCCTTTGGCCATTTCTGTCATGCCAAACGTTTTAGGCATGCGGCTCAAAGGCATAGCCAAGTAACTCATTGAATCTTTAAACTGTACTTGTCCCACTTGCATGGAAATGATTTTGACTCCGTTCAAAGTGACTTTCGGACGTTCGGTACTTTGTTCCGTATAGTATCTCAACAGAAATTGTCCATCGTATCCCGAGAAATTGTGAGCCATCACCGTGGCATGGCGATGACAATCTCCGTAACGTTCGATATCTTCTTGGCTCCACGTCTCGTCGATAGGGTTTAAGATCCATTGGGCAAAATCGGCCAGTGTGTTCGATCCCCGAAAGATTTTTTCACGTCCTCCAGGAATCTTGCTGCAGTAAGGGCAATGAGTCAAGATAGGCTCTTGGATGCACTTCTCGCACGCTCGGTGAGCCACGCAGAAATTAGGAATGTGAATGCCAGTCTCTTGCATGCATTCGAAATCGAAAAAGATGAAATTCCCTTTCTTCTTCTGGTCATTCTCTTCTTCTTCTTCATGTTTGGAATGGTATTTTTGAATGTAGCATTGGTGTTCCAAGTCCACGGTTTGGCGACAAATGTGACATCGCTTCTTTCCTGAACAGACGTGCGCCTTGGCATTGTTGGTACGTATGCCTTGTCCACAAGTAGGGCACAATCTCAAGAGCTGACAAGCACATTTCTGCTGTGAACCTTGCGTCTTTAGGTGTTGTTGGTAACAGGCAGGACTGACAAACGTGCGCTGACAAACAGAGCAATGCACTCGTTCTTGTCCTTCGTCCAGACAGGGTGTAGAAGCTAAACATCCTGAGCATTTCGATCCACAATGCTTGTGTTGCTCTCGATTGTTATAGCCATAGTCACATTTCTCACAGTAATAAGTGTATGACAGGAATGCAGTGATACTGGTAATGGCATCAAAATGTTCATCGTGATGATAGACGTGAATGTATTTTCCGTCTTTAAAATCTTGACCTCGAAACAACAGAGGTCCGCGCACTTCTTGAGGGTGAACTTTCAAGGTGTAACGTGGAGCCAAGACGTCTTGCAACTTTTGCATTTCAGGAATGCCACAGGGTGTGTCTTTAGCTAACCCCGCTTGCTGTAACAGGAGTTCTGCTTCTTTTCGTTGTTTGGCTCGGTCCGATTGTTGAATAGTTTTCCAGGCTCTTTTCCATTCTACCGTATCGTTCTTGTTGGCATACGTTTGTCCCACCACGATGGCACGGGCTAAACACATCTTGTCTTTTGGATTGTTAATTTGGACGAGACTACGCTTGAGGTTACGCAAGTTGTCTACCAACATCAACTTTTTTTTACCTGTCCCTTGGGGAAGAGACACGTGGGTCATGTACAGTGTCGCTTTTCCGTCCGTGATGTGAAATTTGTCGTTGGATTGTTGTACGTGTTGAATCTTGTCCATGATTTTGGAAGGTGTCAATTCTGTTGGACTGCTAAACTCGATCCAAACGGGAGACTTCAAATTGTCGTGATGAATAGAAAGTCTCAAGCGATCGTCTTCTTTGGCTCGACATTGCCGTTTTAGTGTGGTTAACAAAGAATCCCACACATCGGTGATGAACCCTTCTGCTTTTTCCAAGGGTACGTCAGACTTGAAATCTTTAAATTTCACTGCGTACGTGTAGGCTGTGGTTCTAAATTTTCTGGAAGAGCGTTTGTCCGTCTCCCGAATATGGTAGTACTTTTCAGGGTTTACGGATGGTAATGGACTTTGATTTGGTGTAGACTCTTTAGGCTTCGATTCTGGTTCACTCATCTCATCTTCAAAATCGCTGGCATGAATTTGTGCCAAGACTTCAGCTACTGTGCGAGGCGATAAATCACGTTTCTGCCTCTTACTTTCTTCTTCTTTCTTTTCGAAATGATGCGATCGTTTCATCTTGACGGCAAAAAGTCAAATGACTACCTGTGAAACACCATGAACCCCTATATATCTATGTCAGACCAGGGCATATATAAAGGGCTAGTGACTCCCCTCTCAGTATTCATTTCGCTCTCAAGCTGACCAGCACAATGGAAGAACCCACACAGATAGAACTTCTGATTAGAGCATTGCGAGGTGTGATAAGAAAGTTTTCTTCAGACAAGCCGACGGACTACTCTCCTTCCTTTCGAGATAAAAGTCAAGATACTTGCTATATCTGTCAAAAGAAAGGGCATTGGGCTACAGAATGTCCAGACCGTCAAAGAAGCAAGGCCAGTGTCAAAAGAAACAAAAGTCAAGATACCTGTTATCATTGTCAAGAGAAAGGACATTGGTCTTCAGAGTGCCCTAAGAAACAACAGGAGCAGGAGAAGGAGGAAGAAGAAACAGAGGTAGCCTTGACAAAAGAAGAACCCAGACACGTTCAGAAAGAGAAGACAGAAAAGAAAAGAAGACGAGAAAAATGTGAGGAAGAAGAAGACGAAGAAGAGGAAAAAAGTGTAAAAGTGAAGAAATTGAAAAAACAGAGAGAGTGAAAGAAAAAAGACACAGAAGAAATCTATGAACTTTTTTAAAAGAGTTGTGTTGTGTTATGTTGTGATATTGAATTGTAAAAAATTTGTAACAGAATAGAACAAACTGAAAAAAACGTAAGTGTCTCTTGGTTTTCATTATTTAGAAATAATAAGGACCTACACTCATACACTCACAACACGTACATCATAGGGTTAAAGAAGGGATTTTGAGTTTTAATTGATTTTGGCAAAATGAATAGTCACTCTTTTCGAGAGTATTGGGTAGCCCTGAAAAGGACTGTTGAGTGTTTGTTTTTTTCCTTAGAACAAACTCAGGAACGAGAATCAATTCGCTTTAACTGTCTTAAGCCTTTGCCACGGCCAAGGCCTACTTGTGGACTTGCTCCTGTCAATGATTTAGTAGATATCACTAGGGGTGGTATCTGTGGTGTAGTCACAGGGTTAGGTTGTTTGGCTCGGGAAGGTCTTTTTCTCTTGGGTCGTAATAAAGAAGTCTGATACATTTGTTTCAGACTTCTTAACTCGGCCAAAATGTCCAAGAGTACCGTGACCGTTTGACTTTCGCTGTTCTCCTTCTCTCCTAGACTTTGTTTCTTCTCTACTGCTTCTTCTTCCTGTTGTTTCCTTCTTGCCTCTTCTTCTTCTTCTTCTCGCTGTTTCTGTTCAAGAAGAAATGCTTGCTCTGCTTCTTTCTGCTGCTGTAAAAATTTCTCCAATTCTTCTCTCTGTCTTTGTTTAAAATCGTCGACACGTGGTAATGAAGGAGAAAGTGGCGAAGGTACTGGTACCGGAACAAATTCTTGGGAAGAAGATAAAAAATCCACTAAATCCCAGTTGAAATCAACCTCTTCGGGAAGTAGCACTGTGTTCACTTTGGTAGCTGCTGCTGTACCATTACTTCTCGTCTCCACAGCCGGTGCACCCCAATTCATTGTCTTCTTAGGTTCCGTCATGTTTCACAAAACACTACCGCATCGATTCACTGCGCACAGACGCTAGTGTGCCTATATAGGAAATGTGACGTCACAGGTAGCTCTCTTCGGATTGGAAGACAGACTCCGCGAAGTGACTGAATTTTGTAACGCGTGTTGGGATTGGTGAACCCTTTCAATCCGTTTCGATCCGGTCTTCCACTATAAATAAACGCGGTTCACTTCATTCCCTTCACCTGTTCTCGTCACAGAGAAGATGTTGATAGACGTAGAATCCTCTACTTTGGTATCCTCAATGCTGTTCCGTACAGACTTACCCATGTATGTGAAAACAAAATGGACTGTCATCCGGATCACCGGTGCCACTCTTTGGAAAAGAAGATGTTATGTGGAAAGACAAGGCTGTCTTAAGCGGACTCTCATCTACGGACCAGAAGTGAGACACAGCTTAAGACAAACTTTGAGAAATTTGAGGAAGATAAGAAGACCTATGCGATGTCCTGTATGTTAACAGAATAGTGTTAACATCACATAACAAACAACGGCCCTTTTCAGGGCCACTTCCAATACCTCGAAAAGATCTTAATTTTCATTTGGTCTCCCCCTAAACGAATATATATATATATATATAAAACCCTTCCTCTACTAAAAAAAGAAACATGCCACCTGTCGCTTATCGCTCTACAAACCCCCAGTCTCCTAGTCACCGCTCTACAAAAATTTCCATTGACGCTATACAGGCCCAGGGTGTTGACCTACTTTCTTGACGCTATACTGGCCCAGGGTGTTGACCTACTTTCTTGACGCTATACTGGCCCAGGGGGGGTCTGTAATGCTAATTCCCATTGACGCTACGGTAACCCACTATACTACTCTGGGAGCTGCGTCCTTCATGCTGTTCTCTTTTCAGCAATTGTGCGTCCTAGCACTAAAGCCTGTCTTTTTGTACAAGACAGCCACCTGGTCCCTTTTACTTGTTTTAACGAGGAATGCAGTATTCTTTAGGTCAAATCTTATCCTCTCGCAGGAAATTTCGGACTAAAGAATTCGACCAAGGTCGTTACTTTTAATTCCAACATTACTTCCAAGGTGTACGTCTTAATTTAAACTGACCAATCGAAATCAACGGTTCCTAATTTTTCCTCAAGATATTTCTTTCGTCAGATTTTGACAGCCTAGAATCTGAGAAATACGATGCACTTCACTTTGAAAATGATTATTTGACATGAGGTTCCTTTCAAGCGGTTATGGTCGGCACTTTAATGTTTACTTTACCAGGATAGCGTTGCGATGCCCGGGTCAATTCTAAATGAGCCGTAGATGCTGGCCTTTCAAGTTTAACACTGACATGGAAAAAAGGTCGAAGTGACCCTTCACAAAGACCTTGCTGGCTTTTCTGTAATAAAATTTTAATGCACAATGAATTAAATTTTAAGGTTCCATACTTATTCAAAATTCGAAACATTACAATCAGTTTAGACGTGAATAGTCTTAATTATTATTAGCAATAAACAACAAATGTATAATCATTATAGCTAACTCTCTCTCTCTCTCTCTCTCTCTCTCTCTCTCTCTCTCTCTCTCTCTCTCTCTCTCTCTCTCATTAGTTTTTTTAACGTAGCTTTAAAATGTTTTAGTCATCGCTACGATGTCTGCAGTTTATAGTGATGTCTAGCGTTGAGGCATCATGCCACAGACAAGTAACATCATGTCTCAGCCCAGTCACATTATGCTGACACCAGGCCGACCAGTCCTAACCTCTTAATACTGAGCACCAAACGAGGCAGCTGCTAGTACAACTTTTAAAGTCTTTGGTATAAATCGGTTGGGGTTCGAAACCGCGACCTCCCGCATCCAAGGCGGACGTTCTACCTACTTAGGCCACCTATGCAGTCTTCCTTAAACTAAACTGGATAACAGTCTAAAGGAAATTACCAATAAAGAAAGAAGCATCTGCATTAATGACCAGCTTAATCCATGGTCTAATTTTGCTTTCTTCATTATCTTTTTTACAACGCACACTGATAATCATTTTCTCTTCTTTGATTATGTAATTTCTTCCTTCAGCGCTTTTTTTTTTTTTTTTTTCTTACTTTTCTTTTTGGTCCTTCCCCGTCCCCTTTTTAAATATGGCGTGTGAATCGTGGATACCAGTATGGAGAGAGAGAGAGAGAGAGAGAGAGAGAGAGAGAGAGAGAGAGAGAGAGACTCTTGGATAACAATACATATATGGACAAACTATATTTGCACCGCTTAAGGTATGCATTTGGAACCCTTCTGCATTATTCCTTCATTTTCATTTTGAGAACATTATGGAATATGTATATATAAATGTAGACTGAAAAATGTGTGCATACATTTTCTGAAGGCTTCAGAACAGTAACATTTTAATAGGCCTATTTAAACTGGATTTTAACACAACAAAAGCATCAGTAAGACTTTATTTGCTCTTTGAGTTGTGTTTTTCATTGAATGACTCAAGCTAGGCCTACTGACGATGGACTTGCCACGCTTTTTGTAAAAAAAATATTTATTATTCATATCTTTAAAAGTATTAAATGATGTTAAAGAAGTGTATAATCAGTAAAAGTTCACTCCCGTTTGCAAGATATTAGTATTTTGGCGATAATTTATGCAGGGCAACAACCAGTCCTCTGCCAATTATTTACAGGATGCACCATATAATTTTCTTGCTGGGGTGGGACCTTGGCTTATTTTTGATAAATAACTTCCGGCCCCAGATTGACTGAAAAAAGAATTCTTTCTTTGATTTGTAAAAAAAAATAACAAATTATGTCTATTATATTAGTTGACAAAGTCGTAATGAGGTGAAGAAAAAAAATATTGGTTTGAAATACCCTACCACCCCAGCAGAATTTTAATTGTCAGTTCATAGTGTTTCTTCTTTACAAATTCTTAACTGCAATATAGAATAAAACATTATACAAACTTTGGATGTATAAATCAGTGTTTCTCTTTACCTTTATTTGTGTATCAGAGACCCCCAAATTTGTTAATAACTGCACCCCCCACCCCACCCCACCCCCGTTTGACACCAAGGATTGCTTTTAACTCAATCGGATCACCTTTTCTGGTTCAAATATTTTACAGCGATGTAGAGTTTACATTTAACATGATCATACTTGGTTATACTTGAGATTGTGGTAATGAACCATATTTCGATAATGTTTGCTTTGTTTTAGAACTCGGGTAGTTTTTGAAAAGTAAGTTATTTACTTTTGATAAATAACTCATTTTTAGAATAAAAGAATGTGCTATGCAGTAGAACAATGTAATTGTTTCTCTTTTCCAGACCGTACTATGTAGTTTCAGGTTTTTGAACTCTTTGTATCAAAAGTGGTAGAAGTACTGTCAATAACCATGAACACTTTTCAGCTGGATTTCAAAGCAATTACTTGAGCTTATGGATTAATGATATCTGTCCATCAACACTCAGTATTAGGTTTATGTTTGGGTCATTTAAAAAAAATACTGTTGGTGTTTTAAAGCATCAATTAGAGTAATAAACCCTTCACTGGAAACTAGAGATGACCACAACATATATTCCATGATACAGTGACTTTTTGGTTAAACTTTGTCCTTAGCTCATGTTCTCTGATAAATTTTGTTTCCTGTTTTCACAATTTAGATTAAATTTCAGTAGTGAAAGAGGAGTATTGTTAGTGTACTTTTAAAAGTTTTTGCAACAATTTCATTTTAAAACAGCAGATTTGCTAATGAGTAGGCACAGCATTTGAGTTTCTTATCTGTTGATTACCCAGACCATATCAGTTTACATTAAATTCTCATTGTTTACAGTAATTCCTTTTGAAATGAATTTCTGAGCAATGTAACAGATAATATTTTGGTTTTATTTCAGATGAAGTTTGAGTGAAGATGGATTCTCATTTGTTGGGTCTGGCCATTGAGTATCATGGCCCAGATCTGCTTAGGCAACTAACGATTGAGGAGCAGCCATTCCCAGGAAGTGTTATTGATCACCTTCACAAATGCAGACCACAGTCACCAGAGATCAAGTATGTAATTTTGCCCCTCTGATAATACTGCACAAAATTGAACATAGTAGTCAAGAATGTAAAATCATAAATTTTCTGTCATTTTAAGACTTTAGATTATACCAGCCCAGTGTTTTAGCATGTATGTTTAACTCACATACCTGCATATTATGCATAGGTAGATGTGGATCCAAGGTTATTCTTATAGAAAATGCCACAAACATAAAATGGAAAAGAAAGGATCAGATTTGTAATTTTATGCTGGATATATCACACATTTCATTTTTTAAAAATGATGGTTAGTGTGGAGAAGTTTGGAACTGTCATCATGAAATTTTAAAAGTTTTGAGAAACATATATTTTGAAAGATTTTGTATGAGAAAAATATTTTCTGCATAAATAACAAAATATTTTTTAAAAAAACAATGTTGGTAAATCAGGGCATTTCTAAACGTGGTCTCTGGCTATTTATCCATTTACATCTGCAAGAGGATGGCTGCTTTGTGCAGCTCCCTGTACCACCAATGGGGGAGCGTTTCCCTGAAATCACTTTAAAATCTTTACCCACCTCTTCCAAGTTTATTGGATGCTCTGTTAATGCCTACTGGTGTCAACACTATGAAATAAATACCAATTAAAGAAGTCTTTTTGAATGATGTTTGTGTGTTAAGTTTCTCATAATTTGGTTACAGTGTAATCATTTCAAATGCCCCATTATATTCAGATGGGAAAAATATTCATCAGCTGTTACATCAATATCTTCAAACACTTCATGAGAATAAGCTGGCCTTATTCTGACAACTGTTGAGAGCTTAATGGTCTTTTGGCACTTTGATAAAGGCTAATTAATTGGTTGTCTCTAGCTGATTACAGTACATACAATCTGCAAAAATCTGTTTCCAACTTTCATGATAAAATTACATTGTAGAGAACTTCTGAATTTGTGCTTTTTGCTAAGGGCTATTCCAGTATAACCTACATGGGACCCCAGGGAAAGCGCTTTTGATGAGGAGTGGTGATGCATCTGTGGAGTTTAGAATTTTGTGCTGTTTTCATATGAACTTGCTCATAAATTTACCATACATTTGCAATCTTATCAAGGAATAATGAAGCTATAAAGTGAGTGGTTGTATTAAGAAAATCACTCTTTCTAAAAACAGATACACTTGCATGTTGGCTGTGTTAAGCTAGATGGAAAGAAGAGTCTGGTTCATTCACATGTTGACTTTAATGCATCAGTGTGTTGTCTGCAAACATTTATGGTAATGTTTTATTGACAACAATGAAATTAGGATGAACATCATGGTATGAAAAACTTGTGCTTTGCTCCCATGTACATGTTATAGATAGGGGTTGTTTCAAAACAGCTAAAAATCTTTTCACTGCCATTTTATAGTGAATGTTCAGAAAGTTTGAAAAAGATTGTTTTTAAGTGATGGTTGAGTAAGCATTTTTAATTTGCAATTACAGTACTGTTATCTAGTTACTCCTCTTAGTTCAAATTCACTAAAGTTTCTACTGTGTTCTTTTCAAGTCATATTTACCAAATGCATTTGATGTATCTCTCCATTCAAACTTAAATTTCAATTACGAGTACAATGCATATGAATATGATAATTTTTATACACATTCAGAATGGGTTTATAATAAACATGTAACACATAATTTTCTACTTAAAGTATTGCTTAAAACCAATATTAAATGCAGAATATGCTTACTGAGAAATAGAGGACATAATTAAAATAAAAGAAAGCAAGTACTCACACATAAAGATGCCAACGAGTACACAGGTACTCAGCTACCCACCCATTGATAACCCGGGTAATAAAATGAACAACTGGGTACCCATTTTAAAAAAATCTTTTCCAAGTTTAGATCGAGACACAGAATAACAATTAGAGTTCGAGACTCATGTGTGCGCATTTATTCATCATGACGGGCTCATATGCTTGCTTACAATTTACTTGTCATACATGTACTATAATAACAAAAGGGAGGACACTCCTCTTCTTTCTTGCGCGGCCTGTTTAAGAATCAACGATGACTGTCCCAACTTTGTGCCCTTCCATGGTTCATGTGCCGTTTTTCTTGTGACTTAAAAGCAGTTGTTTTGAGATCCTGATGACATTAACTGGGTCGGTACCTTTCATCAACAGTGGCAGTAAGTACTGATTAAGAAATATTCGAAGAAATAAAATTTAAATATGTGCTTTAATTCAAATTAAAGAAAGCACAATAGAGCTGTCCAGTTTAACTAAAGCCATTTTTGCCTCAGGTTTATGGCCCTGGAGCGAGTATTAGCTGTTCAAGTCAGGATCGCTGTCACATGTTTGTTTACTGGACCTTTTTATTATCAGAAAACCCAAGTCAGATATTTTTGTCACAGCAAAGGCAATGCAAAAACTTGGTTGCCAAACATAGACTTCTTAAACCATGTTAGGAAAAAATGAACGAAATGGACAACTATATAGAATGAAATTTTTCACTGAAATATTTAAATATAAGGGAAAAATTCTTGTTGTTTAATGACATTAAAAACAAAATCGATTGAAAAATCACCATATGTTTAAATGTGGTAGATTTTGAATGAATTTTACATGAAATAGTTCCAAGAAAACAGACAGGTTTCTTGAACGTGAAACCACTTGTCATAGATTCATTCTATTTCAATCCTACATACATATTGAACCAGTCTAAATTGAAAATAAATGGTGCCAGATATCATTAAAAAAACCAAAAAAAACCTGGCATGTATCGATGTGACTGATGGATGTTATATGACTGAAAAATGTTAGAGTAGAGGGATTCAGTTAAACTTTAAAACATGCTGCACTGGACCATTGTTAAGGACCGAACCGCAACAGGTCGAAGATAATACAACAATCATAATTTATGCACTTTACGACTAGTCACAAAAGTTACTGCGGATGTGTAGACCAGTTAAAGTGAGTGTTATGCATAAATAATTTATCTTTTGTGTATATAATTTTGTATTAACTACTAATCCACATGGACTTAGCAATTTGTGACAAAAAGTTTAACTGCAGATCCAGGTAATTAGCAAAAATAAATGTATGTTTTTCATATAGTTTTCTGTAATTATGGCATGTAATAAATAGATTGCTCTTTTTGTGCCCAGATTACACTTTTTGCCACTTATATTAGTAATAATTATGCTTATACCTCTCTTTGGGGTCGGCATGTGGGAACCTACAACAAAGCAATTCTGGTTCACATTTAATACAATTTCTCTTTGATCGAGTACCCAGGTAACCGATCGTTAGGACTGATGAGTACCCGGTAGAAATTTCCCAAAATTTTGACCACACACACACACACACACACACACACACTGCATTTCTTGCTTTGCTCCCACTTCTCCCTGTTCAGCTCTCACTTCTACCCATTATGTCCAAAAGGTGAAGTCACTTTTCCCCAAAGTTCAGGTATACTTTGACCCCTGATTTAGCATATCAATATAATGGATACATGTAGTTTTTTATTCTGAGAGGGAAACAGTTCATGTACGAGTCAAACAGGACAGAAGAGTATTTGCTCTACAAACATGCTGGTTGAAATTTGATTTATACTTGTTGATCTTAATAGTTGACTAATATTTATTTAGTGATTGATATCAGTGTCTATTCTTGGATGCACATTTGGGTGAATCAGGCTTGTATCTCATAAAACTGAGCTGAAAATTCAAGTAAATGTATGATAACTCCATTTTGAATTTTAACCTCTACCTTCATTTCTTTCTTAAATCTCTCCTATAGTCAGAAAATTACCCCTTTTTTGAATGTGGGGGGTAGTGTACTTTTTAGTAATCATGTCTGGATGGCTGTCCTCTTTTCCTTCCATCTGATCATCAGGAATTGTTTTTCCTCAAGATGACTTTGATGGGAATTATTAGATTTTAACCAACTTTGGTATGCATTGTTATACTGATATCTCAGAGATTTCCAGCCTTTTGTGTTTTTATTAGATGTGCAGTGTAACATGATTGCCAATCATTTGTAACTTCAGTTCAGCAGGGATTGTTAGATTACAACCAAATTTCTGATGCAGCAGAGCTCAAGATTGGTAAGACCTTGAATCAGTTAGACTTCCTGTATTCAACAGTATATACAGGATTTATGTCCCTTGATTTTCCTTTTGACTTTGGTGTCCATGGGATAACTTTAGAAAGATTTCTTGGATTTAAACCAAGTTTAGCATGCAGCTTTATATTTATGAGTTCTTGAATTTGGTTTTCATCTGCCCACATGTCATTTACATAAGTTCTAGCCCCTGGTTGCCTGGCCTCCTGACTATTTTAAGGAAATTTATCCAACCACTATATACAATTTATATAGTGAATAGAAGTATAGATTTAGATTTTCATTTTATTTGCAGAATATATATACATAGTATATGTTATACATAATACATGTTACATTTTAAAGTAATTAAAAAGAAGATTAAGACGATCACTTAAGTTTAAACATATTTTGAAATCTCTGCATCTGAATACTATACCTATATGGAATATTTCAGATTTAGGATAGATGCTTTGTGTTCAACAATTAGTAAACAAAAATGCAGGTTTTCCAGCTTTCTTGCTGCCATATATTTTCCTGACCTTGGAATGAACAAATCCAAATGTAGAAAATATGTGTTCAACAACCACACTAGTGGCAACTGTCCCCAACAATTGGTTGCTCAGTTCCATGATATTGTTGCCCTGTGTCAGTAAGCAGTCTACTTAGGGACTTGCACATCTTCAACTGTAGAGCTGACCAGAGTGATCCATGGTGATCATGGTTGATGTGGTACCAGCTAAAGAGCTAACCATAGAAGTTAACCATAGCAGCTGTAGAGCTGAGTGAACAGTGTTGCTGGTTGAGTAGCAGGTGATTGGGCGTTGCTGACCGGATTGGTGGGCACTGATGGCTTGATTGACCAAGGGATTGAATGGTGGTCGGTGACTACCTATAATTATGCTTGTTTGATTGACCGGTGTGACTGGTAGCCAAGTGTGATATTGATGGGAGCGTTTTGTGTTACTCCATGCATGTAATCTTTTAGCCATGGGCTAATTTGGGGGTTTTGTTATACCCATTGTTTTGGGAGTGTAAAGTTATTTTTGTACGATATCTGTCCAATCAATTCATCATTTTACTGTTTGAGTAAAAAAAAAATCTCATTTTTCACTAGTTGAGTGAAAACATTATTTTTACTATTGAGTAAAACACCCATTCTTTTCATCATGTGAAATTAATGTGAATTGTTCACCTTTGTCCTCGTACTGTGTAAGGTCATTTATTTGTATTTATATTTGTTGCATTTTTAGGTTCATGCATGTTATGTTAATTTGTCCAATATTTGGATCTTATACATGCACGTATTAATCAGTATTCTTTCTCATTCAAATCATACATCAATAAACATTGTATTTGTATCACCATCAAAAGTGTTCTGTTGTAAATCCGAAATCCCAACTCGGTTATCTTGTTACACCCTAGTCTTTGGATTTGTATTTCCACCAGGCAATGGGAAACATATCCTACATTGCTTATTTAGAAATGAGACTTTGATTTTGAATGTTTTGATAATTTAATATTCAAACACACAATTATTATTAGTTGAGCAGATCCATTGTGTTTATTTCAACTCACATTTTGAATGGTAGACATTCTGATGCTATTTACAAGTGATTTAGGTCACAAAATCTGCGTGACTTATCATCATATGTAAAAAAATAAAATAAAAGACCATTTTTTTAAGTGATTTAAATCACCTGATTTGAACCAAACAACCCTACCTTCAGCTTTATCTTGATGAGACCTCGTGTGAACTAGATTTCCAGATGTCCACATAATCACTTCTAGCAGTTCTGGCCCAGCTTGCCCAATTTCCAACTTCTGTTTCCCATCACAAGTCCTGCTGTTCAAACTTGTAGTTAGCAGTGTTCATTTGCAATGCATGTGTCACTTCCAGGGCTCAAAAATCAGATAGCCCAGCACCTGGGGCCCCTCCAATTTCAGATCGGGCCTATCCTGTATTTTAAGAAGGTGCCTTTTGGGCTTGTCAAAAAAATAATAATTTGCTGAGAAAACTTTGATGCAGTGATGAAATGCAGAAATTTATTTTCAAGATGGATGATTTTGAAGACTAGTAATTATTAATATTTATTCCCATGTATACCCCCCATCCTTAATTATTAATATTTATTCCCATGTATACCCCCTATCCTTAATTATTAATATTTATTCCCATGTATGCCCCCATCCTTAATTATTAATATTTATTCCCATGTATGCCCCCTATCCTTAATTATTAATATTTATTCCCATGTATGCCCCCTATCCTTAATTATTAATATTTATTCCCATGTATGCCCCCATCCTTAATTATTAATATTTATTCCCATGTATACCCCCTATCCTTAATTATTAATATTTATTCCCATGTATGCCCCCTATCCTTAATTGTTAATATTTATTCCCATGTATGCCCCCTATCCTTAATTATTAATATTTATTCCCATGTATGCCTCCATCCTTAATTATTAATATTTATTCCCATGTATGCCCCCTATCCTTAATTATTAATATTTATTCCCATGTATGCCCCCATCCTTAATTATTAATATTTATTCCCATGTATACCCCTTACTCTTATGAAGATTGTCTGCTTGTTATATTTCTTTTGAAAACTGCAAACTTTGTGTTCAAAGCAAAGTACATGATTTAAGAATGGGAAGAGATTGCATGGGTTACTTTAACTAGTGCTCACATGACTTTAACATGTGATTCTAAAATACCATTTTAGATATTTATGTGCCAGAAACCAGCCATAACAAGTCTAGTGGGTACCAGAACTGTTTCAGTAATTGTTGCAACCGGTGCAATGATGCTTGACAACATAATATGATTGAGGTTAGCATGTATACATGACAAGCTGTTAATTGATTACTTTATTGTTGTAAGCTGGAGAGTTTAGGTCGAAAGCTGGAAGTTTTTAGAGGTATTATAAGTAATAAAGGGATCAATAGTGGTTGTGTTGGATTCCAAGTTGTTGATTCAGAAATTGACTGTCTTTTGGTGGCATTGAGATAAAGAGGAAAGCCCAACTAAATATGATTTTGGCAAAGACAATTGAATATTTTTTATGGTCATGTTTAATTGCTATAGTGTTGTTCAGGCTGTTTCAAGTTAAAGTTTAATGAATATAATTCAGCTTTCCCTTACTCATGCTTACACTAGTGTAATGAAACACTGGTTAAATATATTAAGCAACACCTATGAGCAACAAAGTGTAAATAGAAACTATAAATCAAGACACACTTCCAATGCTAATAAAAATTGTTGATCCACTGAGTAAGCAGGACATTGTTAGAGCAATTAGACCATGGCTGACCTCAGGACCTGAAGGAAAACATTGCTTTATGTGACATTTTTTAGATCCAAATAAAGACTCAAGTCAGTTTAATATGGTTTTGTTTTTATCTTTTAATGTTTGCATTGTAGCAATCACAGTGTTTTGTGACAAATAATATGTAAAAAGGGGCAATTTTGGGCATATGAAAATTGGAGTCCAGGCTTGTGGAATTTGAATCAGGGTTTGTGAATTTTTCAGTCACCAGCCTTGGGCCTGTGTCTAAACAATTTTTCTTTGAGCACTAACTACTATCTTTAGTTATTATTATTATTATTATTATTATTATTATTATTATTATTATTATTATTACTATTATTATTATTATTATTATTATTATTGAATTCATAAATTGTTGATTTTCAGAGATGAAGATTTGATGAATAAAGTGAGGAACTTCATTGCCAAAAAGTCTGACATGCTTTTCAAGCCAGTCAGTGATGATGTTCAGGTCATCTACAATCCTATTGAAGAAGAAGGTATGTTCGACTAAATTGTTAATTTTGCCACTGCAGTATCAGGAAAGAAGTAAACAGCATACTTGTATTCCTCATGATGCAATTCTTTACCACTTTATCCATTGTGTGTACATTTTTTCATTTCTGTGACAAATATTTTATATTTTGTAAAAGCCTGAAAACCTGATAAGCTCAAGGTCCAATTGTTTTATGGCTCAAGGGGACACAACCTCCTGGGTCAAATATGCACCCATTCTCACAGTAACACATCCCTGTGTCATGCATTATTGTACTCCAGGATATCTTCCTTTTTATATTTTTGGTCAAGTATAGCTGATATACGGAATAGCTCAAGGCTAGACTAAATGAACAGACATGAAGCCAGTTTGACTAATTAACAGTTAACCTTTGTTACTGTAATTGTCTTGTGAAAAGAACTGCCTTTCTGAAGGCTACTTGGACATGATTGAGTGATCGAAGCAGTTGCAGTTGTTCAGCAGATGATCTCTATTTTTTGCTGCAATGGTATGTAAATCATAGAAGTAATTAAATATTGTCAAATCATCGATATTTCACAGTAATAATAAGTGCCACTTGTTACGAGTCTAGGCTCTTACAAAAAGTAACAGAAAAGAGCGAAGACAACAAGCTTTGTAAAATTAAACAGATAATTTATTTCCCTAGAATACCAAGTGAAAAATGAGAAAAAAGAACTTACGGTTTAAGAATCAAATCCAAAAATAATCCAAGATTTTAAAAATAGTAGTCCTAGTATTAAAAAGTCCTGAATGAATCTGAGTTCAAGTCCCGATGAAATCCAGAATGGAAGGCGATGATGTCTGTTGTAGTCTGCGAAGTACTGTTGTGTCAACAGTTCCTTGTTGAATCACAGAAAACATTATTCCAGTTTTGAATTCCGTATAAATTCCAGTGAATGTCTTTGTCCAAGAATTTTGTAGGAGCACTTATGTATTTCCAGGGGAAAGAATTACTTGAAATTCAATAAAATAAAATTTCAACTCAAACTGGTCACAACATAATGTAACTTTACATCTCAAGTGTTTTAAGTCCGACTGCCAGTCTTCTATAAAGACAACAGTTATATGCTAACTAAGATGCAAAACAGATTCCCGGATGAAGGTCAATCTTCTAGAAAAATAGAAGTTTGTAACAATAAACATATTTCATATCATGTACTCCAGGTAAGGCCTTGACTTAACTTAATGATTCTTACTCTGAGAAAGAATAAAAAAAAAAAATAAGTTGTTTCCCAAAACTGTCACTGGTTCTGAATCAAGATCAGAAACTAGATACAATGTTTCTATTATTAGGTGTTTATCAATAAAAAAAAATTCAGTCAGGTCAAACAGAACTAAACTCAGTTTTGGACAAGAACAAAAGTTACATTACAATTGTAATTGAATAAAAAAAAATTAACAAACAAACAATTAAATTAAATATACATAACACACTTAAGTATGTGTGATTTCTTCTTGGGTTCCACAGTATCAGTACACACTTTTTAAAAGAGTGCAGAAATATATGTCAGCTAAAAAAGTGGATTAGTTAATCTCTCTTAACGTTTTTTGGAAATGGACTTGTGACGAAAATGATTCTAGTGATAATTAAAGGCAAAATATAGATGAAAGTGAACACAAGTGAACATAACAAGAACTTGAACTTTGAATATATATATATATATATATATATATATATA
>JAECUM010030412.1:0-21630 GCA_016617855.1 Megalonaias nervosa
ATTTATCGCTGAGTATAACGGCTATTGCTCTGTAATTAGGGATAATTCCTCGAGTCACACGAGCTCGAAAATGTATATCAACTACTGACTGTCTGGTTAAATCTAAATGTTCTAGAGAAAAGTAATAAATCGGATAGAGCGTTGTAAAATCACGCTGCGATATTTGTAAACCAGTATCAACATTTTGATCACGACCCATGAATGTCATTAATCGATGATATGCACGTGCTACATGATTATTTGCAAAATTCAGTAATATATCCTCGGATGGTTCTTGATGTCCATTAATCCTTAATGAAACCTCAGAAACACCGAGTTTGTCAAATATCATATGACTATGTGTTTGCGAGTTTATTCGTGCAGTATTTTGAAACGCAATAAATATGTGTCGTGGTGCAGAAACACCTTGCTGAGAAGCTATCTGCCATGTAAATAAACCATCAATTGCACTCTGAACAGCATCTGTGGTCATCGTTAACCATGATAGCGCTGATTTACCACCTTGACTCATAAAAGATAGTAACCGATCTTCTTCAGATATCGAGGGAGTCATCACTGGCATCCACAGTGAAAGTTTTGTTAGTACTACTTTACCATGAAGTGCCGCAGTTGCAGCAGCTATAGCATTTGCATCAGCGCCCTCTCCCACAGCGTGCCACATTGCATCATTATCATCGCCTTTTCGCACAAGTACAACTGTGTGTTTGGCTCCAAAAATAACCTTTCTAACATTTCTGCAGAATCCAAATATGTGTGACAGTGGAATTGCACAAGAAAACATTTCATTATCACCAAGCATTGCTCTACGAGATGCAAATCCCAAGTTGAAGTTTTCATTCATTGATGCAACTTCAGTTCTAGCTGCATTCATTGTTACATTCTTCTGTTCGGGTTGATCAGTTGTGTCCTTTGCAAACATCATTGATGGGCCAGCCGATCTTGAATAATCATCGCTGTATCTAGCCAGACCAAGTATTGTTGTTGCAACGTCGACGTCTTTCTGGATTGATTCAATATTTTTTCCGTCAATCATGTACGTAGCGCTATCAAACAAAGCCATAATACCGTTATTCACAAAACCAAACCGATCAGCAATTCCATAATCTGTATTATCATGTTTATAAATTTTACCTTCTACCTCAATAAATGCTTCAGCGGGTAAGAAATATCTACTTGTATCCTGAACCTGTAATTCGATTCGTCCACGCTGATCTGGAATTCGTGCATCGTAAGAATAATACTGATAATCGCGCACAGACTCATCTTTGAGAACTGGTGCATCCATGTCAAACGCGGGGTCAGATATGCGCTTAAACATCTTTATTATTATCGTCTTCGTCTAACTTGAAGACCACTTCCTGCTATCAGACTAGCGGTTATATTTTTTTCCTTCTCAGACATCGGGATATCAGCTAACTCCGCTAGTTTTTGATTAGCTGCTTGATTTATTATTTTACTGACATTTGCGGGCATCACTTCAGTGCTGGGCAATTTCACAGGTCGGACCGGTCTGCGTATTAATCGTGATAGTCTATCTTTAATTGCTGAAAACGCTTTGCTAGCGAGATTACCAACAGCGCTTATACCTTTTTCACGAACAACATCAATAGCTTTCATTCCTAGTTGCTTTGCAATCGGTATTGCTTTTGGGGCTATCCTTCTAAACAGACCCTGAATAACATCCCCTAATCCATCTCCGTAGGTCGTTTTGTATACAGGTAATCGAGAGTTTATTACCCTGACCATGGTAGGTCCACGAGTATTGTGTATGATCATTTTATTATTAAGTGATTTTATCACTAATTACATACTTAGTCACTATAATAATAATCGTCACTGATTTCATTAATAAGGGATCGATACACATTAATATCCATGATGCCGCCACTAAATAATCGTTTACAAATATCAGCTACTTCATTAATGATTTCTGGGGAATTATTACCAGCTCGTTTTCCTCCGATGAGAATTTCTAATCGATCGACATCAGCGAGAACGTTATTGGGGCAAGTAATAAGGCCACTTCCTAGACCACTTCCAGTTGCGCCAGGATCGTCTTGAAATTCTTCTTCCTCCCTACCTGTTGTTTGGGCTAGTTGTAGTTGTTGTGATCGTGGTAATTTAATCTGTGGTGATTGTGGTAATATTGCAAATTCTTCTTTTTGTTCTCGTTGTCGTTGTCTTTCTTGTTGTTGTTGTAGTATCTTGTGTTGTTGTAGTAGTGGCTGCAGTCGTGGTATTGGTTGCTCTGGTGATGGAAATTTGAGATGTGGTGATGATATTGGTGATAATTCAAATTGTGGTGGTGATGGTTGTCTCCGCCGTCGAGATTTCTGCTTTTTTGATAGTGTAACTGGTGTTCCAACATTTTTTTTCATTTCATTAACTTCATTAACAAAATCATTATATTCTTCTTTATATTTTTTACTGATTTGTGAAATATCCTTGTACTCCCGAAATACCCTAGCATTCCACTCGTTTTCTGGAGTGTTATAAAATTCTGGCTTTAGAAGATTACTCCGAATCTGATATCCCGCCGCAGCAACTCTAATAGGATCAGTTATAACTGCTTCATAGCCTTGTTTATTAAAATACCGAGTTTTTAATTCTGGTTTAGAGAGATCCTCGACAATATTTTTAACATCTTGAATTTCAGCACGTGTTTTATCGGCAGACTCTATAGCTTCCTTAATTTGGTTTGGTAATGCTCCAATAACCTTCTGTGTTGCAGTTGTAGCTTCAGCGGTTTTCTCTAACACAGGTTGAATACCTTTAGTGGTCTCAGTGATAGGTTTAAATAACTGTTTTGTATCCTCCTCAAATTCAAATCGAGACTCCTGACGCGATTGTAGTTGTTGCTTAACAGAATCACGAACGGGTAGATATTTTTTAATTGCCTCTAGTCGCTCTCGAGCTAATTTAGCTGAGTGTGGTTCTCCAGTACTCATTATTGATAATATCTATAATGGCTGTTTAATTTATAGCAGCAGAGAGGGTGAAGGACATACGTATGTGACCAGATTGTGAAAAAATCTGGTCAATTAAAGAAGTTTTTACTGTTAAGGCAAAAACTTCTTTTTTTCAGCCTTCGTAGGAACCCTTAATTTTCAAAAATAAGGTCTCTACAAAGTTGTAGGGTTCACCCTCTCTGCTGCTATAACCAACGAACGACTGTTCGGAACCTCGCCATACCACGTGTTCCCATGAACTGCACATATACTGTTTTACAGTGTGCAACATTAAAAGCTCAAAGGGATTCGTTTGTATTTAACAATGCCAGGAGAGATTTAATATGATCTTTGTCTTCAGTGTGAAAATCGTTTTAGGTCTTGTTTATTATTCAGTATTTGTTTATACTAGTCGCAAAATTTCGATCGACATAATACCAATAATGATGTTAAAGGGAATCCAACTCTTCAGCAGTATACTAAAACTATAAGAAATAATTAAGTTCAACATTTAAAATATGTGGTGATATATTTATTCCATCAGTTTGTACCTTTTCATTAAATTTTACAAAGACTTCATTAACCATTTTTAGTTGGAGTTCTATACGTCGTGCATTGAGATAACTGCTTATCCGATATTTTATATATTTGCATGTACTTCTTTTTGCGGTATAGTTTTCGAATGTATTATGTAGATGGACTTATTCGTGGCAAACCTTTAAAAGAGATGAGATTTGTTATATTACATTGCACATAGATCTTCCTCGATTTTGCTGGAATATTTTCTTTGGTGTATTATGTTGAATATTAAATCTAATAATCGAAAAGTAAGGCTGAAAATACATGAAAAATAGAGTATTTAAGATAAATTAAATTGCAAATGGTAATATGTTTGGAGAATTTATATTAAATGTAAATATTAGTCATACTTTGAAGGTAATATGGAATTTTAGACCACACAGACAATTAGCGTTAATGACGTAAAGCGCTGATTCGGTTTGACGGTGGAATAGCATATGCTAAATATATCCATATCATATATCAAAGACTGCACGGGAAAAGACGGAATTATTTTCATTAAGAAAGACTGCAATGGAACAGACAGAATTATTCTCTAGACCACAGATGATATAGAGTCAAAGATTTGAATGCACGTGGAAGAAAGTGCATTAACTTAATTTTCAATTCTGAAAGTGCGTTTGTTTTTATGCGTCAGAGTTTTGCCTCATATTACTAAATTTTATTTGATATAATCTCCAAGTATCATGTAGACAAAAGAAAGTATATATAGTAAAACAAGTGAATCCTCAGCCCTTAAAAGTCCGCTGTTAATACTATTGGTTCGTTTAATGCATAGCTACTGTGTTTTATACATTTTATCATTTCACCGTTATTTCAGACGTAATACGGATTCGATACCGGCCCATGCCAGCCATTATTTTCTCGGCATGGTATACCCAGTAATGTGCTTGAATTGCCTTGAGAATCAGCAAAAAACAAGCCCCTCAAAATGATAATATGACGCTGGTGTTACTACCTAATTTTTGTTTGGCAGTATAGCGCATGAAATGTACATTTACTTCCTTCTATAATAAGTTTTCTGTTCAAAGATGATTGGTATGTAATTGTAACTTAAGTGTGTATGTGCAATTCGTGGTCATTACACTGTGTATTTTGGTCATATGACTTCCCGTGAGCACAGCCTAAACTGCACGTTGCAATTCATTTTAACTGACTGGAGTACTTTAATTACAAATAGGTTTACATATTTAATCAGCTGCCAATTACACAAGAGGTTTAAATTTTGTTTAGTTTCTAAAACTTCACCCAAAACGGTTAAGTTGAAAACATTTAAAACCAATTCTGACACAGCCACTATAAATGAATTTGATAGCACATGAACACACGTGTCGATATGCCTTGGTGTTCCTTCATTCAAGCCCTAGCCGTCAGTAATGCTGCGGATAAGCAATCCCAACTTTCCTGCTACATGTTTATGTACTTAATCCACACAAAAATGGGGATTTAATTTTTGGTGAGCTTTTGAAAACTTAAAAATTAATTATTGTTCTCGTGGCAGTTGATCAACTATTTATGCGCATTTGTAATTTCAACGCTGTAATCTAGGTACTTCTATCAGTTAGAATTAATTACAGTGTAACAGTTTCTACTGTGCTCATGTGACGTCATATGGTCAAAATACACGTTGAAATGGTAGACCTTAATTTGCATATATTATCGATGGCTTTGATAAACACACCACCCTCATCTCTTTTCCTTCCTCCTTCAGTTGGGGCCCCGAGTGGCCGAGTGGTCTCAAGCGCTCACCGTTACGGATTATTGCCATCTCACCTCTGTCTGCGTGGGTTCGAGTCAGGTTCGGCCAATGTAGGTATGTGAGAAAGCTTGCCAGTAGCTTCTCGTGGGTCGGTGGTTCTTTCCGCTGTTTTCCCGGGTTCTTCCTCCACCATTAATACTGGCCGCCATACATAGCCTATCTTGTGCTGAAAAATGGCGTTAAACCCTACAACAACAATAACAACAAAAATCGTCCTTCAGTTCATTCTACACCTACCAGGACATATATCTGGACACCTTTTATACAAAGTTTGATATTACATTAAAAAAAAAAAATTATTTCGTCACAGGTGTGTACGAGAAAGAATTTACTTGATATACAGATGTGATGTAAAGTAATTCTCTCTCTCTCTCTCTCTCTCTCTCTCTCTCTCTCTCTCTCTCTCTCTCTCTCTCCATAACTGCATTAATCCAAGGTGTTTAATGTTCCAAGGTGTTTAATGTTCGGTAAGAGATTACTTTAATTTTATTTACTTAAATTTTATAAATGTATGGGCTATAACAATATACATTACAAAATCTGTACAAACTAGTTACATTCTAGATATCTTGAAATTACTTCAGAAGTAGGAGCTTACATATTTTCTCTTGTACTTTATTAAATATTCCATTTTCCCTAAAACATCTTACTGGAAACAATTAGTCAACATGACTGGATTTGAAAAAGAAAAGACTGCTTGGAGCGATAGAATCAACAGACATAATTATTATCTACGACTTAGATAACCAACAAGAACTAATTAAGCCCTTCCATTATGCACTCATTACGAGGAATAGCTACTAGCGTTTATATGAGGCGCCGTAGCAGACAAAAGCTGGTCCAATGAGAAAGTTGCAGTTGAAATTTCAATGTCGTATGTTGAGAAATCCAATATCACGTGTTGGATCAAATTGCATGTCCTTAAAGTTCCATTTTCTAGATCGAGATTTTAGATTTTATATGTTAAATTATGTGGTTTAAATTTCTATTTCCTATGTCGACGTTTTACAGTTTATATTTTGAATTACACAGCGGTGGTTGAAATTTTAATATCATATATCTAGAATCCCTAATTCACACGTTGAATGTAACTGTTTGTGATGAAAGTTCAATTTCATATGGCGACAATTTAGATTTCATCTGTTGAATTTCACGGCAGCCTCCTTGTTTAAAAATAATGTGGTCCGTTCACGAGAGCGACCTCTAGCGAATAAATTCATAGTAATTCTCGACCTGTGAATGGTAACTTTCAAACTGTAAATGCATGAAATGTAATGGAGCCTCATAATTGAATACACGAATGATGTATCTTAATAGTCGATATTATTTTGAATTGTTAAAGTGGACATTGTGTAATGTTGCTTTTAACACCAACACAACATTTCACCATATAAAAATGCAGTTCTGATAAACACAACAAAATGCCCAACCAGTGCTATGTAATTCAACAGATACGATCTAAAAATTCAATATACGAAATGGAACTTTCAGCACAATCAGTATGATTCAACATGTTAAATTGAAACTCTCGACATATGACATCAAAATTTCAACAACCGCCGTGTAATTCAGAAGATACAATCTAAAACTCGACATTGGACACCGAATTTTCAACCAGCGCTGTGTAATTCAACAGATGAATTCTAAATACTCAACATATGAAATGGAACTTTCAACATAAACTCTTTGAACAAATAAAAAAAATTAGGAATTCTCGACGTATGACATTGAAATTTCAACCACCGCCGTTTAATTCAAACGGCACAATCTAAACCCTCGACATAGAAAATATAACTTTCAACCACTACTGTTTAATTCAACAACTACAATCTAAAATCTCGACCTAGAAAATGGAACTTTAAGGACAAGCATTTTTGATACAACACGTGAAATTGGAATTCTGGACATACGACATTAAAATTTCAACGGCAACGTTCTGACTGACCAACTTTTGTCCGCTACGGCATCTCATACGTTTATAGAATCTCTGTGTGTTATTTAGAGCCTGGTCTCAATGTTACTGTCAAAATGTATTGAGCACTACACCAGTCTACTTCAGCATGTGGTAACATTATGTATATTAAAGAGACGAATTTCCAACGAATTTCACTGGTACGTGTGTGACTAAGTTTGAACCCGAGTTACACTTCGAACTCGGCAAAATTAACTCTGAGTCAAAGTTACTAAAACATGTGCCAGCTGACCCCGAAACTAGACTGGATAAAATACAACTTCAGTTTCATTAATTCCAGATATATCAAGAGCGTATTTCTCAGCTTGACGACTAAAAGTTTTATTAAAAAGTTAAAAATTCCCAGACCAGCGGTTACCAGAACTTTAGAACCATTAGGAGTAGTTAATGGGGGCAATATACGGACAATGGGAATTAACATTACAGACACCCACTGGGGGGATATACGGACACGATTTATACGGACAAAATATCACCCTGGGGCAATATACGGACAATGGGAATTTGAACAGGTAGGATGACGTCACGGTACGGGACACTTGCAACAATGTAGCAAGTACCGTGACGTCATGCCACCTGTTTCATTTCTATACAAAGTTTTATGCATTCGCGTCCGTGTCAGGGGATAGTATAGTATGTTTTATGCATTCGCGTTCGTGTCACCTATTTCATTTTTATACAAAGTTTTATGCATTCGCATTCGTGTCAGTGGATAGTATAGTATGTTTTATGCATTCGCGATCGTGTCTGTGGATAGTATAGTATGTTTTATGCATTCGCAGTCGTGTCAGTGGATAGTATAGTATGTTTTATGCATTCGCGTTCGTGTCAGTGGATAGTATAGTATGTTTTATGCATTCGCGTTCGTTTCCATAGATTGTTGAACATCAATCTATCCTACCCAAATTATACAACTGACTAAAAAAAATTTAGGTAAGAGAATAATGCTTTTGGGAGTTAAACATAAGTTATAAAATCGAATAAAATGTTGTTTTTAGGCAAGAAAGAATAAATCTTTTCGAGGCATATGAAAGTGGCCCTGAAAAGGGCCTTTGGGTTTTTCTATTTTCTCCAGTTCTTCCACCAGCTTCTTAATTTTCCAATTATTCCTTTCTTCTTCTTCTTAATTTCTTCTTCTGCTATCCAGTCTGGATGCCCCATGGTTCTAAATTTTTGCTGTATTTTCATCCAGTTTTATTCAGTCTATCAAAGTCCTCTTTCGTTTTTTTGGTTTTCCTTCTCCTTTCTCTCTTTTGTCCATATCTCTTTTTATTTTCTTCACCTCTTCTCCCATTACCTTTTTCATGATGTCTTCTCCTTTCTTTAAACCGTCTAATCCTTTTTTGACAGAAGGCCACTCGGTTAAATGGAATATGTCTTCCAATAAACATCTGACTTCTATAACAATATCAATAACCTGTTTCAATTTTCCGACTCTTACATATTTAAGTTGGATGAAGCCTCTCAACTTCTCCACTTCCTCCACTATCATCCCTTGTAATTCATAACTGGCTACTTTCAGTCTGGTCACCAAGTCTTCGCTGCCTTGGAACCTCCATTCATTTTCAAGTCTATCCAGTACGTATGATCCATCCATCATCCAGTACCTACTGTCTTTTAACTGGTTAAATACATCCATCTTGATAGGTGTTGACTAGTCAACGTGGGTAGCCAGACTGACGAGCGTTCCGCGTTATATACGTCAAGCACGGACGTGAACGAAAACATCCCTTCCACTCACTTCACATATTATCTACTATCCACACAAACGGACGCGAAGGCATAAACCATACCCTATCTACTATCCACACAAACGGATGCGAATGCATAAAAAGCCCAATATCTACTATCCACACAAACGGACGCGAACGCATACAAACATACCATATCTACTATCCACACAAACGGACGCGAATGCATAAAACATGCACACCATACTTACTATCCAATCAACGAACGCGAACGCATAAAACACACCATATCTACTATCCACACAAACGAAAGCGAACGCATAACACACACCACACTCTACTATCCACACAAACGTACGCGAACGCATAACACACACACACACACACACACACACACACACACACACACACACCAGTAAAAGAGTGAGTGTTTATAGTCAAACTACTCTACATTCACACAAACTGGCAACTTGAATTGTGTCTCTTTTCTAGAGATTTGGTTAGCCCTGAGAAGGGCTGTTTTTAGAACTCCAAATACACCTGACTAATGGTGACATCTCCCTGGGCGAGCAGAACACACACACAACGTCGGCTCTAGTCCTGCTCCCAATCGATGTTTGTTCTTGGGGGCGCAGAGGGAGGTTGACTGGCTTCAGATTCCCGATCTTCAGTTTCTGGGATTCTGAAGACTACCCTCTGTATTCTTCTGTTTTGTAGCCGGGGATGATGTTGCAGACGCTGCGGCTCCCATTCTTGCCGCTGTCTCTCTAATTCCTCCAAAGCCTCCACCTCCTAGTTTTCCATCTGAGGGGCAGCGATTCTTGGTACTGGTGGTAGTGGATGTGGTTGTAATTGTGGCTGTGGCTGTCGTTGTGGTAGTAGTGCTTGTGGAGGTGTCCTCACCTCATGCTAAGACCTCACCTCTTCCTCAAGTCTGGCACTTTCTGCAATGGCCTCCATGGCTAGCTCATCCAGGTGCATTTCAAGTTCAAGCAATATAGCAATTCTGCCACTCATTTTCAATGTTGATACGTCAACACGGGTAGCCAGACTGACAATCGCGACGCTTTATATACCTGAAGCACGGTCGTGAAGGAAAACATCCCCTTTCACCAAAATTTACCATAACCAAAAACAAAACATGGAACGCGCGGACCTAACAGAAACACTAACGTTAACTTTTTTACTTACAAACACAGACATACACTATCGGACAAGACAGAGAAACGAAGTGCTTATAGACACACTTCTATTTTTTTAACATACAAACACACAAATTTGTTTTGGTAATTGAATTATGTCTTTTCGAGAGTATTGAGATAGCCCTGAAAAGGGCTGTTTTTGCTGACGGGGAGTGATGGCAATCTTTTTTACTGTCTAAGATTTTGTCCTCATCTGGCGGAAGGCTTTCCTATACGATACGGTCTGCTTCTGCGGAAAGAGAAGGAGAACTCTTTGGTGTCCACACGGCAGTCGACAAAACCTGTCTGGTTCTTGCTGCTGCTGTTGCTGCTGCTACTGTTGTTGTTGTTGCTGTTCTCTCTGCTTCTGGAGTCTGTACTTCTCTGTCCATTCTTCTTCTTCTTTTTTGATTTCCTCTCTGAAAACCTCTTCTACTACGTCTTGGGCTATTGCTAAATTCCTGACATTCTCTATCTCTTCAGGTTTTGGTATCAGGTTTAGCCTGACACGATGTAAATTTACGTAAGCTTCGTTCAGCTTAGCTAGTCTGGAAGGCATGTTCATAAGTAAACGAGTCAACCATGGATGGCCAAACTGGAGACTGACCCGCTTTATATTGTTCAAACGCGGACGCGATAGAAAACATCCCTACTAGGGTTTTTTGTTGGGTCGAAACGTTATGATAGCGAAATGTCATGGTGAGGGATAAAGAGAAGTCAAAGAGCATATATTCACAGTCTTTTTTGAAAACAAACGACAAACACATGTTTTCAAAACACAACATTTTTATTCAACAAACAATGAACCACTAACAATTAACAATAACATCAAATAAACTATTTTTGACAGGCTGACAACGTTGTGAAATCATGTGAGATTTCCATTGATGGAAGTCATGAGGCCATTGATGTACACTACATTTCCTAGCTAAAGACAAAAGATATCCATAATGGTCACAAAACCATCGATCTACTTTCTCATCATTTCTAGAAGTGTTACTATCAAAATAAGTCACTAAATGTTCTAAAGGATATCCAAGACAGTGTTGATGAAGAAAATACACACAATATTGTCCACACACCATGGAATCTGTGCCTTGTAATTTCACATTATTGTACACATTATTGTATCGTGTCATCTGGGCATTTCTTCTTATAAAGTCGATGATGTCGTCTTCTAAAATGGGTAATCCATACGAATCAAAATACTCCACACAGTTCTCTTTAGGGAAGTAGACGGCGACCCAGTGAGTTCCTGGGAGATGACTGTCGTCCGTGTTGATGACATAAGCTTGATGGTCTTGAGGTTTGCGATGAGGTAGTTCATCTTTAGCGCACACGACAGGATTCCAAGAAGCAGTGTACGAACTGTTGTTCAAAAAGTAATAAAGTTCCCAGGTATCCATTTTTTGTTTTGTTGTTTATTTCACAGGTAATGATAAGTCATCAATTCAATTCTGACTTTTTGTTCGAAAAGCTCTGTCAAGTAGCCGTTTCTTCGCTTCGTCTCCGCACTCTGGGCTAAGAGAGATTCAATGCGATAGATCTCTAGAGTACACAATGGTGGGCAGGAATAATTACGCAAGCCTTTATACCACTCATGCAACACTACTTCTTCCGAGATGAGCCTCCAAGCTTCGTCCAGATACTCGTCCAATTTTTCTTCTTGACTCATCATACACTAAAGTCCATAGCTTCACATGCGTCCTTTTATCTTATTTTTTTTCATACCGTATTTAGGTAGATTGAGCATCTGACCTACCCACTCCCTGTCAAACATTCCTCCTCTTTTATGACTTCTTCTTTTCTTTGGACGAGTGTGTCTTTTCTGGGGGTGACGTCAATGTTTGGCGATGCGCTTTGTCGGATGACCAGACTGTCCTTTTCTTTTTCCTTTTCCTTTTTGGACAGAAGAACGACGATGGTGATGGTGTGCACTTCTTAAAGGGAACATCTTTCGGCGTTCAGAAGCACAAAAACACTGATCCCTATCGTTTGCCTCGAGTCTTTTTATACTGGAATGCGTCGCCACTGATTGTCGGTTCGTCGTATTATTTTCATGGCAGGCATCACGCGACGTGGAGGGGTTCGCAACGGACTCAATCGGGACAGTTCTTGCTTGGACAAATCCAGTAAACTCCTTAACATGCCCGATTTCTCTTGGACTTTGATTTTGGAAGCAGGTACTTTGTGAGCAGTGGCCACTGCCGCTAAAGAGGAAGAGGGTATCACCGCTGGAGGAGACGTTTTTGGAGATACGGGTTTCCAATGTTTCATCAAATTAGGAAAGACGCTTGTCAAATCGGGTTTGGCAGGCATCATCAGCAACGGAGAAGTGGAAGATGTTGAGGCTACTGGAGAAGCGGTCACCGTTGTTGTTGTGGCAGGTCGTCGTTTGCGAATGTTAGGTAGGGTCCTTGCGGCAGTACCTCTCTTGCGAGTAAAAGCTGTTTTCTGTGGGCTTTTCTTTTTCTTTTTTTGTGGCTGTGACCTAGTCTTGACACCGTTACTCTTTTTCCTTTTCTTCTGGGTACGTTTGGGCGTGCCTTTTTTCTTGGTGACGACTTTGGGAGTATTAGGATCCCATTTTAGGAGGGGGCAAATGATGACACCTCCTAGAGAACCGCTTCCTCCAGGTTTAAAAATGATTTGCTTTTTGGTTTGAGTGTCATTGCGAGGATCGGCCAGTTGCGTCAAGGCTACTTTGTTTCTCTCAAAAAAACGTTTGCTTTGATGTGGAACGTGAATCATGCCTTGCAGTAATTGACGTGCTGTCACCGTAAACCATCGTAAGACTTCTTTAAGACTAGCGTCTAAGATACGAGCACGTATTTGTGGATTTTTTCGCGACTGATACCGTACAAGGCACGAATCAATTTGATGGAAAGATGAGACTGAAGGGACGTCATGTTGACGCTGTGTGAGAGAGAGCCCAAGTGACCGAGGTTTTTATAGATTTTTTTTGTTTGTTGTGGTTGTTGTTAAGTCGACGACGGGGACGTGTACACGACAGGCCCTCCTGCTTGGCACCAGCGATGAAACAGATGGGTACGAAATCGCAAATAATCGGAAGTGGTGGGTTTTAAATCCACGAGTAAATAAGCGTGTGGGGTTTGAGTGGCATCGTCGTACGCATGAGTCAGCCACGGCATTCGTAACTGTTTGGCTAAGACTTGCACTTGCGATTTATCTCTAGGACTTTTGAACAAGACCACGTAATGAGCACTGAGACTGATAGTGGGATGGGCTTTACTTTGTTGAAACAAATTTTGGGTGATGTAAATGACACTGGCATTACGATGATACCCTTTGCGCGTAAACCAGAGTTTAATTTCTTCTTCGTCTTCTAACATGTCGTCAAAAATAACCAAATGAGTTTGACTAGAGTCAGACACGATCCCGTCGTCCTCGCCAGGAATGCCTTCCACAAAGACGATGGAATCGCCTTGACTTTCTCGCAGAAGGCTGTACGCCGATTGCCACTCTTTATAACACCACACGATTCGTTGAGGTGGACGATCGATCAAATGATGTTTATGTTCGATCAAACGTTTGACAAATTCGGTTTTGCCTGAACCGCTAGGTCCGGCAATGAGCTCGTTAAAGGGATGGTGAAGATACAAGGCCTCCCAACTAGTCCGATCTACGTGTTCGTCGATGACTTTGAAAGTGGAAGAAGATGGAGCAGAGACAGTAGAGGTAGTCATAGTAGTAGTGTAAGGAATGTCACTTTTGACAGGAAGACAGACAAGACAAGAGTTTTTATACTTTTTTCAGGACACGTTTATTGTCATCTTTAAAAGTGAACAACACTAAAGACAAAGATACATAAAAGCCAAATGGCTAAGTACATGAATAAAAGACACATGAAAACGATCATAGTGGAATATAAACAAGTCTCTGTACATCATTTGTGGTGATCAAGGGTGGAATCGTAGGGACAATGTGTAATATTCTTAGAGTCTCTACACTCCTTGGCACAGTCACACAAGTGTCTTCCCGGAATGGTCTTTCGGGGAAGTTGATAACGGTCCTCTCCTGAAGAGAGTGGTTTTCCTTGGTCACGACTTCTTCTTCTGGCACTGGCATTAACACTGGTTTAAAAGTTATTTTTTTCACTGAATGTTTTAATTTTTTAGGATGACAAATCTTGGACATAGTGTGCCACTTCTTTTGTCCAAACCTCGAAACCCCAACTTTTCCAGTCACGTACATCTTTCCAGTGAGGGTGTAAGTCACAAGCTACACACACATCATCGTACACATCTTCAGTACCTAAACGTTGACGAATCTTTCTTTCCTGAAGAGGTTGTCGAGAAGTATCGAGATGAAAGCGCAAAGCTTTGAGCAGAATGAGTTTTTAGTGTACATTTAAAGTGACCACTTTCATGCTTTTTGGAGTGATATGTACTGTTCGTAAAGAGTCCACAAGGAATCGGCCGGTAAACGAAATCCCAGGAAGCAAGTCACTAAGACAGACACTAAACGTCGACCCCAATTCAATGGACACATTTCTCGTAATAGCCGATTGTAGTCCGTTTTTATACCCTCTTTGATGTAAGGTAATAAGTGTACTTTTTGAACAGCATCGGTTTTATTTCAGTACCGCACCAAAAATGTTTAGTCACTAACTCACACACCACACGTCGCACAGAAGTTTCCTCTTGAACTAGAAAGAATAGTTCTTGTAAAGATTTGTTGTAATCCTCTAACTCGTCCGTTGCAATTGGGTGTATTAGGATCACCTTGTAAGTAGAATGAGTGGCATCCAAAAATTTATGAATTTCACGCGATTCATCAATGTCTGACCAATGAAACGCTTTGACATTGATCAGTCCTTTTATACCATTCAGGTACCAGTGTTTCCAACATCGGTGAGGTAACGGATGCAATTGTTCTTTGCGTTTCACTTGTATTTTGACCAACTCGCGGTAAATGCCTTCTCTCAACTCCACAGGCAAACAACGAATGTTCTCTTGTAAAGTATCCATGACTATGTCAGTCAAACACTTCTCCTAGAGCGAAGGTAACGAATGTAGTGAGTAATTTCTGGCCACTGCCATTCCAGGAAACGGTCAAGAATGTCAATAAAATCTTCAAATGTAAATGGTCTAAAGCGGAATATTCGGAAGAACGCACACTTGATCCAGAGAAATCTGACTTGTTTGTTGACTTTTGTCAATTTCCTCTTGTGAATTTCTCGACATAAAAGTTCCTCAGTCATCCATCGAGATTTTGCTTTGGCAAGTCCCAGCCAAATTTCCTTGTAGATCTTCTCTTGCAATTCGTTTGGTATTGTGTACAGATTATTTTTCTAATGGGGTTTAAATACTTGTCTAGGTGTTGTCCAACGTTTGACTCCTAGCCAAGCAGCTGGTTTCTTAAAAAAAACATGGTATGCCCACTTCAATGACGAGGTCCCACTAAAGGTAGGTAGTGACAATCCGGAGACCATCGAGCATGTTCCACGAAAGCGCAATCGTTCTTCTCCCACTCGTGAAGTGACACACCGTAACTGAAGCACTTGACTTTATCCCCTTCGCCCAAGTAGATAAATCCAGCTCTAGCTAATTCTTCGGGGGTAGGTCCTCCCAGATATTTTGGCCATTTTCCTCGGAAGGTTTGGATCCGACTTTCAAAGTCGCAGTATTCAGGCAATCGCACAGGGAACGAATATTCGTCTTTCACAGGTTCATTTCGATGAAGATACGGTGAATTATGCAGGGGTTTGCTCAGTTTGGGATGACATCCGTAGGGTGGTAGCAGCATGGGTTTACATGGTTGATGACAAAGACAATGAAAACCAGTAAAGTGAAAAGGTGTACGATAACGAGTGGCATCGCTTTCGCATCCGTCAGGTTTGACACGGACAGCATCACTTTCCATGGTCGGTCTAGTCATAGCAAAGTTCCCATGATGTGATACTGAATCGCTGAGGTCACAGCGTACGGCATCCCTGCCATCGCAAGGCACAGCATCGCACTCCACTTGAGCATCACCGATCTTGAAGTGTGTCTGTTTGAAAGTATTCATCTTTCTCGCTTGGTATTGGTAGTCACAATGAACTATCGGTCTTGGACGTTGTCCCTTTTTATATGCTGACCAATATCGGCGTGACCGTACGGTAAAGAGAAGTCGTTGGGAAGCCGAACTCGCTTCTGGTACACGATTTGATAGACTTTTTCCAAGGGTCGACTGACGATTTGGTGTGTGGGTAAACGTACAATCTTGTGCGGTTCGTGGGTGGTCACTTTAAAATTTCCATCCTGTCCAGACTGCAAGGCTTCTTTCAAGACACCAAAGTTCACCAGTCGACTGGTGCAATAATTGAGAGTCAATCCTTTCACTTTACACTCCGTGTGTACTTCTCCTTGAGGGTCACGGTATTCGTAGCCGTAATGTTTGGGACCGCCACTTGCAAAACTTTGAACCTTGTCGTCGGGATGCTCGTCCGTCCAGGCTCCTGAACGGTCTCCTTCGATGACAGGGTGAGGTTGACCCAGACGATCAATGTAGATGCAACTGTCCGTGTCAAAATACAGTACACGATCTCCTAACAGTTCTAAAGCTTTTTACAGTTTTAAGCGAGCATGGGCTGTCACGTAAGCCGCAATGATGACATTTCCAAATTCGTCGGCTTCTACATGGTCCAGTTCTTCTTCGTAATTGACTAAGATCAAGTCCTCACGAACGACGTCCACGTGTTTCATGTATTTGGTTTTCTTGCGAACCATCTGGAAGTAGCGGGAAGGTTCTGTCAAATACTCCGTCTTAGGTAAACACGGTCGTTGTGCCATTTTGCCCCACAAGCAATTTAACATCACTTTGGCAAACGATCTCCTTACTTCGTTTTTCTCGAAGTAGTCTAAAGTGATACCTACCTGCCCCCAGTATTTGTCTTTGAATTTTTTCTGGTCTTCGTGAGTGTGGCACCAGGAAAAATAGCCACTGGCTTCTTGTTTCAGTTTCAAAAAGGCATTCACGTAGCCTGCGAAAATGCCTTTTTGAGTCTTGTTGCCCTTGTGGTATTTTTCTGTCTTGGAAAAGTGGTAAATTTCGTACACTTTTAACAGTTGGTATCCCAGGTCCAGAACTTTAAGCAATTCCACGCTGACCCACGTTCCCATCAAGGCGCGTTCTTCCAGAGTGTGCTGACAAGGTCGGTCTTGGTTGCACGTTTCGGCACAAGAACGGTACAAGGGAAACATCAGTTTTCCTTGGCAATGGTGAGGTAAAAGGGGATGGTACAAGTACGTGGGAGGCAAGACTTTGCACTTGATCATTCCTTCGTATTGGCGAATGTTGTCCACGTCGATGTGTTCCGTCAGCAATTGCGGGTGCCCTGCGGGAAAGTGACAGTATTCAAGTCTTCCATGGTCCGTTGTAAAAACTGATTTTTAGTGTCACGTTGCGGGTAACAGATCGGACATCCGTGAAATAAGCACCCGTTAAACTCGTACACGATCTTGGGGTTTTCTAAGTCCCAGCCATCCACTGAATACTTTCCGATGGCTTTCTCGCCTCCTCCATTGTGGGCGTGTTGGATTCATTTGTCTTCCTTGTCGCACAAGTAATGTAACCAGCGTAGAGCTTTGACCGAGTATTGACGTTTGAAAAAGTTAGTCGTTTGGTGTTTTCGGGCATGAATCGTTGGCAATACACTAAAGAACACGCTTTGGCAATGGTGCAAGCTTCTTTCAAAGGATCAATCTCTCCGTGCTCCATGAACAGTTCTCGAAATTTTCCACAGCAACGCCGTAAAATGTCCACGTCGGTACGACAATATTTTAACATTTCTTCCTGAAAGTCGAAAGGGTCCGAGGCGTGAGCGTGGTACGCATGTTGTCGGGTTCGTAGTAGTGAGCCTCAGGCAAATTGGGTAGAATAGCGTGTTGATTGGCTTCGGTATTCAAAAAGTGCGGAAAATAGCCTTTGGCCATTTCTGTCATTCCAAACATTTTAGGCATGCGGCTCGAAGGCATGGCCAAGTAGCTCATCGAATCTTTAAACTGCACTTGTCCCACTTGCATGGAAACGATTTTGGCTCCGTTCAAAGTCACTTTAGGACGTTCGGTACCTTGTTCCGTATAGTATCTCAAAAGAGACTGCCCATCGTATCCCGAGAAATTGTGAGCCATCACCGTGGCATAGCGATGACAATCTCCGTAACGTTCGATGTCTTCTTGACTCCACGTCTCGTCGATAGGGTCTAAGATCCATTGGGCGAAATCGGCTAGCGTGCTCGGTCCCCGAAAGATTTTTTCACGTCGTCCAGGAATCTTGCTACAGTGAGGGCAATGAGTAAAGATAGGCTCTTGGATGCACTTCTCACACGCTCGGTGAGCCACGCAGAAGTTAGGAATGTGATTGCCAGTCTCTTGCATGCATTCGAAATGGAAAAAGATGAAATTCCCTTTCTTCTGGTCATTATCTTCTTCTTCTTCTTCATGTTTGGAATGGTATTTTTGAATGTTGTATTGTGTTCCAAGTCCACGATTTGGCGACAAATGTGAGATCGCTTCTTTCCTGAACAGACGTGTGCCTTGACACTGTTGGTGCGTATGCCTTGTTCACAAGTAGGGCACAATCTCAGGAGATGGCAAGCACTTTTCTGCTGTGAACCTTGCGTCTTTAGATGTTGTTGGTAACAGGTTGAACTGACAAATGTGCGCTGACAAGCTGGGCAATGCACTCGTTCTTGTACTTCGTCCAGACAGTGTTTAGAGGCCAAACAAACCTCACATTTCGATCCGCAATGCTTGTGTTGCTCTCGATTGTTATTGCCATAGTCACATTTCTCACAGTAATAACTGTATCCCAGGAATGCAGTGAGACTGGTAATGGCATTAAAATGTTCATCGTGATGATAGACGTGAATGTATTTTCCGTCTTTGAAATCTTTGCCTCGAAACAACAGAGGTCCGTGCACTTCTTGAGGGTGTTCTTTCAAGATGTAGCGTGGAGCCAAGACGTCTTGCAATTTTTGCATTTCAGGAATGCCACAGGGTGTGTCTTTAGCTAACCCCGCTTGCTGTAACAGGAGTTCTGCTTCTTTTCGTTGTTTGGCTCGGTCCGATTGTTGAATAGTTTTCCAGGCTCTTTTCCATTCTACCGTATCGTTCTTGTCGGCATACGTTCGTCCCACCACGATGGCACGGGCTAAAAACATCTGGTCTTGAAGATTGTTAATTTGAACGATGCTGCGCTTGATGCTGCGAAGGTCGTCCACCAAGAACACCTTTTTGCGCTGTCCGGTCCCTTGGGGAAGAGACACGTGGGTCATGAACAGTGTCGCTTTTCCATCGGTGATGTGAAACTTGTCGTTGGATTGTTGTACGTGTTGAATCTTGTCGATGACTTTGGAAGGTGTCAATTCTGCCGGGTTGCTAAACTCGATCCAAACGGGGGACTTCAAACTGTCGTGATGAATAGAAAGTCTCAAGCGATCGTCTTCTTTGGCTTGACATTGCTGTTTCAATCTGGTTAACAAAAAATCCAACACATCGGTGATGAACCCTTCTGCTTTCTCCAACGGTGCGTCGGACTTGAAATCTTTAAACTTAACTGTGTACGTGTAAGCTGTAGTTCTAAATTTTCTAGAGGAGCGTTTGTCGGTCTCTCGAATGTGAAAGTACTTTTCAGAGTTTACTGGTGGTGATGGACTTTGACTTGGTGTAGACTCTCTGGGTCTGGATTCTGGCTCACTCATCTCATCTTCAAAATCGCTGGCATGAATTTGAGCCAAGACTTCAGATACTGTGCGAGGCGATAAATCACGTTTCTGCCTCTTACTTTCTTCTCCTTTCTTTACGAAATGATGCGATCGTTTCATCTTGACTGCAAAAAGTCAAATGACTACATTTGAAACGCCATGGACCCGTATATATCCATGTCAGTCTCAGTGTATATATAAAGGGCTGGTGCCTTCCCTCCCAGTATTCATTTTGCTCTCAAGCAGATCAGCACGATGGAAGAGCCCACACAGATCGAACTTCTGATTAGAGCTTTGCGAGGTGTCATAAGAAAGTTTTCTTCAGACAAGCCGACGGACTACTCTCCCTCCTTTCGAGATAAAAGTCAAGATACTTGCTATATCTGTCAGATGAAAGGGCATTGGGCTACAGAATGTCCAGACCGTCAAAAAAGCAAGACCGGTGTCAAAAGAGACAAAAGTCAAGATACCTGTTATCATTTTCAAGAGAAAGGACATTGGTCTTCAGACTGCCCTAAGAAACAACAGGAGCAGGAGGAAGAAGAAGAAGAGGTGCCCTTGGCAAAAGAAGAACCCCGACACGTTCAGAGAGAGAAGACAGAAAAGAAAAGAAGACGAGAAAAAAGTCAGGAAGAAGAGGAGGAAAAAACTGTGAAAGTGAAGAAGTTCAAAAAACAGAGAGAGTGAAAGAAAAAAGACACAGAAGAAGTCTATGAACTTTTTTAAAAAAGTGTTGTGTTGTGTTGTGATATTGAATTGTAAATATTTGTACCAGAATAGACCAGACTGAAAAAACGTAAGTGTCTCCTGGTTTTGATTTTTTTGAATAAGGGCCTACACACACGCACTCACACACGTACATCATGGAGCAAACAAGGGATTTTTTAGTTTTAATTGATTGAGTTGAGGCAAAATGAATATTATCTCTTTTTTTTTTTTTTTTTACTTTTTCGTAGAACAAAAACAAACTCAGGAACGAGAAGCAATCAGCTTTAACTGCCTTAAGCCTTTGCCACGGCCAAGTCCTACTTCTGGACTTGCTCCTGTTAATGATTTGGTAGAAATCACTAGGGGTGGTATCTCCGGTGTAGTAACGGGGTTGGACTGTTTGGCTTGGGAAGGTCTTTTTCTCTTGGGTCGTAATAAAGAAGTCTGAAACATTTGTTTCAGACTTCTTAACTCTGCCAAAATGTCTAAGAATACCATTACCGTTTGACTTTCACTGTTCTCCTTCTCTCTTAGACCTTGTTTCTTCTCTGCTGCTTCTTCTTCCTGTCGTTTCCTTCTTGCCTCTTCTTCTTCTCGCTGTTGCTGTTGAAGGAGAAAAGCTTGTTCTGCTTCTTTCTGCTGTTGTAAAAATTTCTCCAATTCTTCTTTCTGTCTCTGTTTAAAGTCCTCGACCTGTGGTAAGGAAGGATTAGGTGGTGAAGGCGCTGGTACCGGAACAAATTCTTGCGAAGAGAGAAAATCTACTAAATCCCAATTAAAATCGACCTCTTCTGGAAGTAACCTTGTGTTGACTTTGGTGGCCACTGCTATGCCATCGCTTTTCGTCTCCAAAGTCGGTGCATCCCAATTGATTGTCTTCTTAGTTTCCGTCATGTTTCACAAAACAATGTCGCATCGATTCACTGCGCACAGACGCTAGCGTACCTGCATAGGGAATGTGACCTCACAGGTAGCCCTCTTTGGATTGGAAGACAGACTCCGCGAAGTGACTGAATTTTGTAACGCGTGTTGGGATTGGTGAACAATCTCAATCCGTTTCAATCCGGTCTTCCACTATAA